>VZTL01040983.1:0-39235 GCA_013400535.1 Scopus umbretta
AAAAAAAAAACCTACCATAAAAGATCCAGATATGGCTGTAAAGGGCTGAATGCAAATGACAGGGCGAAGCTGAACACAACATGAAGTTGCTTTAGGACTTGGCGATGCACACCCACAACGCCGGCCCTTAGCAAGGGGCGCAGAGGCTGGCTCTGCTTAGCAGTGAAGTTTTAAAGCAGAGTCAAATTAAGAAACCTGGCTTTGAAATACTGGATGTCTCCTGAACAACTTTAAGCCTGTTTTTGTAATGTAGGATCAAAGTATTTGAAGCCCTAAGACAGGATCAAACTGCAGAAATTTTGGACACTTTCCACCCAGAAGGATCTAAGATCTGTGCTGTTAGTAATTATTAATACATGAGTAACCTCTTACATGACAGCAAAGTGAACGCACTACATCCATATTTATGTATCTTTATCAATGATCTGGATGAGGGGATTGAGTGCACCCTCAGTAAGTTTGCAGATGACACCAAATTGGGCGGGAGCATCGATCTGCTGGAAGGCAGGAAGGCTCTGCAGAGGGATCTGGACAGGCTGGATCGATGGGCCAATGCCAGTTGCGTGAGGTTTAACAAGGCCAAGTGCCAGGTCCTGCACTTGGGTCACAACAACCCCATGCAACGCTACAGGCTTGGGGAGGAGTGGCTGGAAAGCTGTGCGGCGGAAAAAGACCTGGGGGTGCTGGTTGAGAGCTGGCTGAACATGAGCTAGCAGTTGTGCCCAGGTGGCCAAGAAGGCCAACAGCATCCTGGCTTGTATCAGGAATAGTGTGGCCAGCAGGAGTAGGAAAGTGGTTGTGCCCCTGTACTGGGCACTGGTGAGGCCGCACCTCGAATGCTGTGTTCAGTTTTGGGCCCCTCACTACAAGAAGGACATTGAGTTGCTGGAGCATGTCCAGAGAACAGCAACGAAGCTGGTGAAGGGCCTGGAGAACAAGCCTTAATGAGGAGTGGCTGAGGGAACTGGGGTTGTTTAGCCTGGAGAAGAGGAGGCTGAGAGGAGACCTTATTGTTCTCTACAACTTCCTGAAAGGAGAGTGTAGTGAGGTGGGTGTTGGTCTCTTCTCCCAAGTAACCAGCGACAGGACAACAGCCAACAACTTGGCTCAAGTTGCGCCAAGGGAGGTTTAGATTGGATATTACAAAAAATTTCTTGACTGAAAGAGTGGTCAAGCACTGGAACAGTCTGCCCAGAGAGGTGGTGGAGTCCCCATCCCTGGAGGTGTTCAAAAATGTGTAGATGTGGCACTTCAAGACATGGTTTAGTAGGCATGGTGTTGTTGGGTTGACGGTTGGACTAGATGATCTGAGAGGTCTTTTCCAACCTCAATGATTCGATTCTATTCTATATATCTATTAGGTCTGTGAACTACCATAACATTTAATAAAGGAGTGACCAACTTTTCTGAAGTTCCTAAAGTTCAGTCTGCACTGAAAATATTTCCATTTCAAAACCACAAAATAGCCATTGGGTAAAAATCTATAAATAACTTTGATATCAAAGTCAGAACCCATTCAGCCTAAGCCCACCAGCCATGGTCATCCCCTCCCAACCCAGTGAACCTCCTCCTGCTGCTAACTGTGGTGGCTGAGATGGGAGCAGGGTGAGCGCTCATGCCCAGGGGAGCCCAGAGCCTGACAGAAAGAGACATCTCCAAAAATGGGAGACATGAAGCTGAATCATCTTGGGCAGGAATAAATAATCAACTCTGGGTGTCTCACACTGGCTCATCATGCAAGGGGGTGATGGACCAGTCTCATCTTCTCAGTCTTTCCAAGAAGGGCCATATCCTTCACTGTGGTTTTACCCAATCTGTCTGCGAGATCAATGCTTTTTGACTATTTTTTTTCACTTTGTGAACCCTTAAACATCTTCCAGCTGAAGAACAGACCAGCTCACAGGGAACACAACCCAAATGACCATTGGATTGCTCTCCTACCTACCTTTCATGGAAGGGCAGGAAGAGAAGGCAGTGCAGGGAACTTGCAGCAGGAGGATGATGGAAGTCTGGAACAAGATGCTGAAGCCACCAACTCTTTCTGCTGTGATGGAGAAACAAGAGAAGGGTCTCTCAGCGCCTCAGCATTTTGGGTCAGTACTGGGGACCCTCTCACGTCATGGCCATGCCACCAGCTTTCCCCCCTCCAGGCTGGCCAGGGACACCCCTCCTGCCACAGTGGGGGCATCAGCACACACCTAACCCTGTACACCACATCCTGGGGAAGGTGGGATTCCTGACAGAGGCCTTGGAGAGCACTGCAGGAATAGCTGTATTTTACTACAGAAACAGTGAGCAAAAGAGAATGACCAGGAAAACCCACGAGACATCAAGGGAGAGAAAGAACAGCGTTACAGTCCCAGTTCAGCACCCGTTAGCTGCACACTGGTGTAACAGGGACTGAACGATTCTCATATAACATTTTCTTCTGAAACATTAGCCGCAGACAAAGATCTTTCTCTGTATGAATTATGAAGTATTATTTCATGTTTAATTGCATTGATTTGCATTGAAAGCTTTAAACATCAGCCTAATAATTATCTTAAACCAATTTGTCATCCAGAATACAATAAAGCATTATCTATGCCAGTGCTTACAAGGAGCTGATTCTCCTGTATCAGAGGAACTGGAAGAAAATAAAAAGAAACACTTAAAAATGCCAGAGTGCACGTCCAGGTTGCTGCATTTAGGGGGAAAAATTGTGAGAACGATTGCCAGTAAAGACGACGGTAGAAAAAAGCTTCAGAGACAGCAATGGCACTTATTTACGGTGAAATGTCCAAATGGTGGTCAGGGGCTGGCACCCACCAGCACCGAGCCGCCCTGGCTGGAGCCACGGGTCACCCTGCTGCCCCTGCACCCACCACAGGGCTGTCCTGCAAGCCAACACAAGGGGACTTGCGTCCCAAAACCGTCTCTCTGGAGCTGAACCCAGCCCTGAGTACGGTGGGGGTGTGACGGTGGTTTGTGTTGCTGCTGGCGGCATCGAGACCGGCCGCCTTTCTGCCGTATCGCTCCCCCTTCCCTCGCGCGCTGACCAAGACAAGGATTCTGCTTACAGAGGGAACGTCAGCAAATGTTTTTAATAAGGAAACTTCACACCACTCCTCCCCCTGCTCATAGAAAAGGTCTGACTATTTAAAACCAACCCCCAAAAAACTGGCTAGAGGCATGGAAAATTTTAGACAGAGCAATTACAGCCTCAGCAACCTACGAGACGGCACGACACGGAGACAGCACCACGAGCCGCGTTATGGGGAGAGCTGTTGGGCCCGGGTTACTGAACAGGGCTCCCACCCAGCCCGGCTTTGCCGGGGAGGGGGACAGGCTGCGAGTCCCTGCAGCCTAGAGAGGGGGTGAGAAAGATACGTGCTCCGAGCCCCCGCAATTCCTGCGGGAGCGAGAAGGGTGAAGCAAAGGAGAGCTACAACAGGATTTGAATATTGTAAGCTCCTTTGACAGCCACGCGCTGTAGTGCATGTTTATCTGCGTGAGATCTTGCAGCGATTGAGCGCTTCACAGCTCCCGTCCGGGGAGCAGACGTTGTGCAGCGCTTAGCTTGCAGCATCGCGCCAAATTTTACTACCACTGCAAAACTTCCCCCCTGCCCCGCAAACAGTTTCAGTGTAATGGTCTTTATTTTGCAAAGTGATCTTGAAACATAACACGGCGGTTTTTAGGGGCAGGCTGAAAGCCTGATGTGACTCACGGTGGTGTTCTCAGGGGGTGTTTCCAGGGCTGCCTTCCCCACCAGGAAAAGGCACGTCACAGGCCCGCCGGCTGGAGGGATAGCCCATGCCCGGCTGCCCCGGGAGCTTCGCCCGCCGGAGGCACGGGGGTGCTCAGCCAGGGGACGGGGCAGACGCTGAGGGCGACAGCCCCTGCCCTGGGAGCAGCCAGCGTCACCCGGTGCTGCAGCTCTGCGCTCGCGGGCGGCGTTTCTCCCCCAGCTGGGCATGCCCTTTGCGTCGCACAAAGCCGTTGACGCCTCGGGATTTTTGTTTGATTTTCTTGAGCCGCACGGCCGGCCCAGCAGAAGGCACCGCTGGCCCAGGCGGCCGGCTGGGGAGCAGGGCTTGGCGGCGACGCGAGGCGGGTGGAAGCAGCGGCGCAGGAACATCTTCCAGTGGGCCGGGGGCTCCTGCCTTCACCGCCACGTTCGTTTCAGCCTACAGCCCTTCGTATAAAGTATCATCAAATAATTTACAGTAGGTGTCAGCTGCAAGCTAGAGCCAAAGAGAAGGTTTATTTAAGATACCATGTGGATTGTTATACAAGATCCTGATGGATTATTCCTATCTGAGAATTTACAGATACTGCAGGAGCATGGCCAACAATTTGGATTAGTTTAGATTAAACTCGGACTGGGTTGTTTTTTCTCCCTTAGGAAATCTCAGCCCTAGGTCCCTACAGATATTTTTTTTTTAAGGGAAAGATATAGACAAAAACAACTTTTACACTTTCCAGCAGGCACCTAAAGTGCTTTTTCTATCAATCACCTTTGATATATGGAAGCAGAAGTGTGAGTTACTTCATTAAGAGCACTCACACATAACTGGGTACATTTACATATTAATCAGACAGCTGAGCTGCTAATCTTTCTATCTTATGTGCATCTGTAACCATTAGTCAGAGCCGGAGTGCTGTTAAATACTCCAGGTACCACCGAGTGCTCTAAAATCAAGATGAGTGCCGGTGACAGGGAAAGACTCATATTTACAATGCTCCCGTAGAGCCGAGCACTGTTAGCTCTGCAACGGTAATATAAATACATATATCTAACACCGGGAGCTTTAATCCAGCGGGAGCCCTAAGCAAGACGAGGCACTCCCACTGCCTAGAGACTTCAGTGGTTCCCAGGAAAAAGGCTGGTTCCAGTTCAGCCTTTTCCAGGCTTTTCGCTGGTGTCCGAACGGCACAGGGCAGCACCGGTACAATGCACCCTGGGCACCCCGGCACGAGACCCTGGGAGATGCTGTGCTCGGGGGGTGCCCACAGGCTCCAGGAGCTAACGGAGCACCTGATGGGGATTTCAACCAAATGCACGGCATGCACACATGGGCTTGCGACAAATTCCAGGGTGCCAGTTTAGGCGTATGTGTCTGTGCCTCCCCCTTCTTCGTGTTTCTGAAATACGGTTTTGTGAAACTCATCCGAGTGTACTGATGGTGAGGGTCACTGCCCACCACTGCCTACCCTGTCTGCCTCTTCCTCTTTTTCTTTCTGTTTTAATTTGGAAAAGAAAACCTCCTCGAAAAAAAGAAACTCTCTGCAAGTACTGTGCCAGCTTTAACGAAACTAACATTGCTCTGGCCTGAAACTAGGAGGCAAGGGAGCCATTCACACCAGCGCAGTCAGCGGGCCAAGCGAGCCCAGTCGCTGCACCGCTCCACCTTTCCCAGGCCCACGCAAAACGCCGCACAGCCCCACCGGCTGGGGAGGAACCAGGGCGAAATTTTATTTGTCCTATTAAAGGGAATAAAGGAAGACAGAGAAGCAGCTTCCCTCCACCCCTGACCGCCCACAGCCCAGCCCCGGGGGCAGCAGGGCCACCCCTCGCAGCCCTGCCTTTCCCCCCAGGCAGCGGCTGCCCGTACCCACACACACCACCCTAACCCGGTGCTTGGTGGGGTGGGAGAGCCCGGCCCCAGTTCTTCTCACTGTCCCGAGTCTTTTCCAAAGTCCAGCTGGCTTTCTGGACAAGATTTGGTGCCTGGGTGAATCAGGTGCAGCAAAAGGGGTTGAAGCAATGAGGACACGTGTGGAAATTACACTCCAAAGCCAGTAATTACCGAGATGACCAACTCACATGCAACTCGACTGAGGATGCGGTGGATCTACAACCGAGCTGTTGCTCGCTGTGGTGCACGCAGCACCTGTCTCAGGTACAGCGCAGTAGTTGCTTGGCTTTTTGTTTTACCTGTTCACTTGCCAGTCCAAGGTCTGCAAATCCAGGTCCTCAGCTCCCCGGCTCCCTCCCTCCATCGCCTCGCACGCAGCTCTCGACCTGGCTTGCATGGCGCCAGGCTTTGAGCTGCTGAATTAAATTCCCTCCATCCTCCAAGAGCAGACAGCATCTCGAGGTTTAAACTCGGGGCGAGAGCACGCTGCCCGTTCCTGCGCAGAATGCACCTCTCGCCCGCCGCTGCCCCGAGGCCAGGTGCCCAGCAGCAAGGGCGCTGGGGAGCGGGGCGCAGCGGCAGCCGGTGCCCATCGGTTCCACACCTACCGCTGCAGAGTAAAAGAAAAAACACAGACATGTAATAATTGCCCTTGCCAAGGAAGCGATCTGTGGTATCATTTCCTCTTTGCAGAACCGTCACTGTTTGTATTTCCTGGGCTTTAATTAACAAAGGAAAAATGTGGGTGGCTGCAGCAATAACACAGGCTCTGCAGAGCACTCTGACATTCCCTGCTTTGGGGCTTTAAGTTTTCATTTGCCCCTTTCTCCAGATTAAATGGGCAGAAAGGTTAGCCAGCCCCCGCGGAGCGGCTTTGTGCTTTTGCCATGGGACGTCACCTGGGTTACCTGCAGCTCTCAGCGCTCCGTACGGCATCGGTCTGGCTTTGCTGCCCGTCCCCAGGTACAGCGACCCAGCTGCACCAGTGACGCTCTCAGCCACCCCTCAGCACCGCTCCCCTGTGTCCCAGCAGCACCGACCCTCAGACCAGACCCTCAGACCACCAGCAGCAAGCTCCGCACTGCCCTCCCTGCCCGCAGCCCACGCAGGCAGCCGGGGACGCTTTGGAGACCGTGAGCCTCTGCACAGACTCTGCCATCGTTCTGGGCCCACGACCAAGAGGTTTTACCAGTGGTTTTGGTTCTTAGAGGAGAGCCCAGATGCCCCGGTGTTGCCATTACAGCCCTACAGCTAGAGATGTTAAACACTCCTATTCCTCACTCCACGGGAACTGGCAGATTTTTGGAAACCGCCACCAGAGGCTGCACACAACAGCAGTGCTTTACAGCCAATGGATCTCTCCTCCATCTTTCACCACTTTTTATAATGTTTTCTTGATTGCTTTTGTCGAACTATTTTATTGATTGGAAGCATCTCCAACCTCTGCAGTCTGGACATAAATATTGAAGAGGAGATGAGGGAACACAGGCTTTATGACAGAGCCCTGGCTCAGCCTTGAGCCTGGCTGGAAACCCAGCCCTGGCCCAGTGGCCTTGATTGACCCAGGCCAAAAAATGGGAGAAAGGAGCCGGGACACACTAACACCCATGTCCATATTTCTACCTTCCAGACAGAGGCACAAGCACAGCAGCCCCGTTCAAGCTGGCTAAAATAAAGCCTTGGCCATGACTAACCCCGTGGCCGAGATGCTTGAGGGAGAAGGCGAGTCCCAGCCGCCACCACGGCGGCTTGGGGGCCCGGCGGGTGCCTGGGCAGTGGCAGTGTGAGGCCATAGGCAGAAAAAAAAAGATCCTACAAACCCAACCTGCTCACCCCAGAAAGGCCGGGGGAGCTGCCGTGGCACGTGGCCCTCGCCCTGCGGCTGACGCACCGTGCCCGGGCTCCCCTGCGCATCCTCTGCCTGCTTACGCCTTTCTCCTGCGTGCAAGAGGAGGAGGAGGGAAGGCAGCGAGGAACCAGCACCAGCACCACATGGCCCTGCCTGGGACGTTGCCTGTGCACCACAAAGCCAAATACTCAAGGAGACGTGAGGAACAACCAGGAGGCTTTTGAAGCATCAGAAGCAAGCGCAGGTCTGCAAGGACAGCCCAGTGCCTGCTCAGGTGCCATCCAGAGATGGTCTTGCCCGTGGCTGCACTGTGTTAATTTGATGAAGAGGGATGGAGACTTCAGGGGAGGGGTGGTCACAGGCAGGTTGGAGGAAGAAGGCCATGAACTGGTGTGATGGGCCAGGCTGCAACATTGGTGGAGCCAGGGACCTGCTCTGAGCACTGCCCCAGCCCAACGCGTGATGCGTACCCCAGGGACAGTGCAGAGCAGCACATCTCATGAGCCCAGGCTCCTCCTCATCCCCTCCCACTGAGGATTTTACCACCATCAATTACTTTATCCATGGTTTTATCTATGGACTCCCCGTGGCCCCGTCCCTCCATTGCCACTGCCCCTCACCATGTCGCTCCGCCAGCACATTGGTTTTAAAAATGATCTTTACCATTCGGTTTCAACTTCTGACATTTGCCTCTCCTAAGAGCATGTGAAAGAGAAACACCACAACAAATGCAATGGGGTAAAACCTCCAGCCCCTGTAACACCAAAGCACTGAAAGATGGTCACGTTTATCACGATAACACAGGGAAGAACGTCTCTGCTCCTTCCAGAGCAGCGGTAGCAGGCATTACTGTGAGGAAGAGCTGGTTAAACCAGAGAGGAGCATGAACGATGTAAGGACTCCCATTTCATACACAAACCATCAACAAATAAATACAATAGACTATAAAAAGCACACAACCACCCCACTTTCTCAGCTAAAAGGTTTTTACCTTTGCTGTGGTTTGGTTGTTTGGTTTAAGCAGTGGAAACAACTTGTCTTAAGATGAGCTGTGCCTCTGGCTGCTGCTTCGTGCTAACAGCTTATATTGGTATCTTCCTATGAAATCCAAGCTCACACGAGCAAGTCACTGTGGGTTTGCCACGGGGTAAGCTAAGCACAGTCAACCACAGGCAACAGCTGCCCTTTGGTCCTGCTTGCCTATCTCATGGGAAAACGACGCAGCTTGTTTCCACCTGGATCCTACAGCAGAGATCTGGTGGCCTTTTCCACCCTCCAGCGCAAACCCCCGTTCCTGCAGGAAGGCAAAGCTGAGCCCGCTGCTCTTACTGAGGAAACCCTGATTTGCATTTCATTTCCTCAGCCCTTGGATGCCACAGGGATCGGTGCCCTCCTCCACCTGCCCATGAGCCCCGGCGGCACTCCAGGGACAAGGAAAGGTCCAACCCTCGCCTGTGGGAGGCTAACGGAGTTGTTTTTTAATCATCGTTAAGCGCAGTCATTTAATACCTTCCAAAAGCTCCTAAGCTCTGGTCTTCCTGCTGCCCCCCAGTCCTCAAATTACATATATCAAATTAAATTTGCACTAGCTACTGCTGGGAAGGGTGGATGAAGCTCTCTTTTTAATTTTTTTTTAATCAGGAAAGAACATACAGCCAGAAAATGTAGTGGCAAAGCCAGCTGTCCTTTAAGCAGCCGATTTCACAGATAAGTTATTCCCCAACTGCACGCAGTATAGATCTGATCTTGCAAACGGCCCTGCAGGGACACGTCCCGCTCCTGTGCAGAGCGGTGCTGGTACAGGACAAATCAATGCGATGCTGCGGCGAACAAAACTCATCTTAACGCACGCGGTTTTTTAGCCTTGATTGAGCCTCTTGAAATCAATGGAAATATTTCCTTTGCCACGGGTGTCTGCATCACGCTGGTCCCTGTGGCTGGCGGGGCGGCGCTGTGGGGTCCTCCCCTTCGGGCTGCACAAAGCCCCCCCGGGATTTAGCCGTGCACAGCGGGGTCCAAAAGGCCCGACGCTGGGTGTTGCCCCCAGGGACGGCAGCAGAGCTGCTTTCTTGTCCAGCTCCTTTCTTCCACCTTTTTCCATTTACTTATATAAGAGCTGCCAAGTCTCCTATGGTTCCACCAAACCGCGACTTTATCCACGGGGAAAGCAGACAGAGCTCTCCTCTTTCCCCTCCAGTACCTGCCTGTGCCCACGAGCGACCCAAAGCACGGAGGAATGGGCCCTGCGTGTTCCTGGAGGCCATGGGTGCCTGGAAGGGCCCTGGGATGGGTGGGAGCCTGGGGCGGGCTGGGGGGCAGGCTCGTAGCTCGAGGCAAATGCAAGATTATGGGTTTTATAACTTTTTCTCCATACTATAAGCTAAGTTGAACTATACTGCATTACTGCACGTTACTTCATTAGTTTTACTTAAATAATAAAACCCCTAAACATTCCCCCCAAAGGAGGCTCCTGTCGCCACCTTTAATCTCTCAGTAGGGCCAAAAGCTTCCAGCCCCGACACAGAGCGCAAGCAAACCGGACCTTTCCAAAAGCTCACAGCCAGCCCGAACGCGCGTGGGACCTCCCCAGGAAGCACCAGGGCCGAATCCCCAGCTGCATCCTCCGTCAGGTTTCAGCAGAGTAAGAACCACGTCATGGCATATGGAAAAATGTGATTTTTGCCCCTTCTGGAGCGCAGCTGAAGCAGGTCCCGCTCCCCGGGGGGCACTCGGAGCAGGGATGTTTCCACCTTCGGGAGAGGGGAGGTGGGCAGCAGCGCTGCCGAGCCCCACGAGCACCTGGCTGGGGAGCGGGAATCCTGCTAAGTTCCTAATAGGATGGAAATTTAACAAAAAAATACAAACGAAATAAATCGCTGAACAATTTCAAAGCCCCGGGCAGGGTTTCCAGGCTCTGTCCCAGTGTTCAAAGTCCCTGCGCAGGGAGGGTGCGGGGGTCCCCGGCCAGAGGTGCTCCTCGGCTGAGCCTCAGCAGCCCCAGCGCTATTTTTGTCTGTTTTGAAAAAAGCAACCCCAGCAGAAGCTGCGGGCCTTGGGGCCACCAGAGCGTGGCAAGGGGAGGGCGCGGGGCTCCGGGGCAGGCAGGAGTTGAACCGAAAGCAGCGGCTTTCTTCTCAGCTGCGGACCAGGGAAGGGCTGGGTGCGGGCAGCAGCGCAGGGACTTGCCTTCCCCCTGTCCCTCAGGCACCTCCTTGAAGGGGGAGCATGGAAGGGCTGAGCCCCAGCTCCTGTGGAAAGGCCAGGCTTAGGGGTGCGTGTGGAATAAAGGAAGAGAGGGATTAAGAAGAGTTGAACTGGTTTTTCCTCTCCATCATGCTTGCGCTCCAAACATAAATAAGTTAAAGATGCTAATAATAGACTCGAGTGCTGGCAAAGGCCTTCAGGAAGTGAACGGTGTGGGGGCAGGAGGGCGCAGCTCCTGCGCCCGTCTGGGTAGCGGCTCAGGGTGGCTGCTGCTCTGCCCAGAGCCTTCTTGCTCCTCCGCGCAAGCTTTGACAGCAGCTGATGCCGCACCATGCCCGAGATATTTTAAATGGCCCAGCCACCCCAAACGTCTTGGCAGGGAACAAGGGGCTTGCAGCACTACCGATGTATCACGCCACTATTTCTGGGCCGTTCTATAAATACGCTTTTTCTCTGGAAACAGCCCTCAGCTGCGCTGAGGCCAAACCTCTTCCCAGCACTTGACCTCTCCTTTTTGGAGCTGGCCCCTCTGTTTCCCTAGAAAATCCCCTCCTGGATTAAAAGCTGGCTCCCCCCACATATAGCTGTTGAGGGAGCTGGGGCAGCCGAGGCAGAAGCCCTTCCTTCCACCCAGAGAGCCCATTCCCCCGGCGTCTGGCCTGCAGCAGTCACACACCGGGAGCTGAAATGAGGTTTAGGTGTCTTTCCTAGGGAGAGGAGCCCCTGTCGCAGGTCTCCTTGGGGCAATTTTGACACCTTTCCCCAGCGCCAGCAGAGAAACAAAGCCCATTTGGGGGGACAATGGGACCGTCCCAACACCGCTGCTCCCCTGGCTTTGGGACTGTTGCTCTCAGGCCCTACGCGGGCCCCGCTTGCTAATCCCCAAAACGCTGAAACACCCTTCTCCAGGTGCCACGGAAGGGCACAGCAGGGGAGCGGGCGGCCGGTTCCGTGCCCCCTCCTGCTCCGTACAAGCTAGCTAAAGGCAGCTCGGCGGGCAGCCACGGACAGCACGCCCTGACGCGCACCGGCGGCGGGCGCACCGTGGGCTCAACCTTGGTGCGGCGCAGACGCCGCAGCTGAGAAGAGGCAAATACATATACAAATAAAATACAACTCTCGCGCGGGGAGGGTTGGGTGTGCGCTGCTTCCTTCCTCGCCCACCGGCTCAGCCCTGCGGCGAGCTGGAGCCGAGACAGCCTCCTGCCGCCTCCTCCCCCTGGGACACAGGACGCATGGATTTACCACCAAGCAGCACCCAGCGCGGTGTCAGATTTATACAGCCTGAACCCTTTTTTACACTTCAATTTAGTCACTGCCCGCACACAAACACAAATCACTTTGCTTTCCCAAGACATTCTCACCAGCAAGGTCGCATGCGTTTTCTCCCTCAGCACTTAAGGGTGGCGTGCTGCCATACTAGCAGCTAAATATTAAAAGCAAATAAATTGGGGGGGGGGGGGGGGNAAAAAATAAATGGGGGGGGGGGGAGTGGGTGACGGGGACACACGACATACACCAAAACCAAAAAAACCAGGAGCTAGCAGCTCTGATTGAAGATGAACAGGTATTTGGACTTTCAGAGGGACAGTGCTTTGACTTCGGCACGCAAATGATGGCTCACATTCACAGGATTGTTCATCTGCTTTGTGCTTGAATTAGATGATGCACTTTTAAAATCCCATCCCCAGGCGAGTGATGGGCCTTTTTGGAAATCTGGCATAAAAGCACGAGGCAGACGCGAGTCACATGCCAAGTGATGAAACGCAGTAATCGCTCAACAAGTGCCATCTCTCGTGCCTGGTACTTTGAACACAGTTTGAAATATAAACGCAAATATCTGTTTTTTTTATTAGTGACCCAGCTCAAGCCACTTCAGTTTGATCGCAGAGATGCGGCGTGAACAGTTCGCCAGAATAAACATTTACTCAAGTGCCTGAAAGGCTGGTGTATCCCAGAGGAAGAAGGAAACTTTTCCTCCCCAAAAGGTCACCCTTTTTTTTCCCCTTCCCCTCCCAGAACCCTCAGGAAAGGCCATGGAACCTTTCCACAGACTTTTCTCACAAACCCAGAGGACCGGGGGTTTCCTCGCCAGCTGGCCGTGCCCTGTGCCGAAACGGTGGGAGTATTCACATCCGAGCTCCAGGGCACAAAAAGCAGGACAGATGTCTGCAGTGGACCACGTGGGATGGACAGACAGACCCGCAGGACAGAGCCCAGCCCGGCAGAGTACGAGTGTCAGGAGGTACGTGGTGGGGACTGACGTGCCCGTCCCCACCAAACACTGTGCGGCGGGACAGCACCCTCCAGCCTTCCCCACTTGAAGCCTTTCTTCCACCAACCTGCAGCCTGTTTCTCAGGAAAGACCTAAATCCTATATCCCATGGGGCAGGTTGGAACCGGAGAGCTGCCGGCCGAGTCCTGCTCCTCGCATTCCCCGCACAGCCCTCAGGTGGGGGGAGCATTAGCGGGCCCTCGCCCACCCCGGGGCTGCCGGGAGCGCGGCACAGCCTGCGGGCACAGCGGGATGCTCTCGGGGAGAGAAAACCCTATTCTTCTCCCCAGCAAAGAGAGACCTAACTGCTCAGCTGGAGGTGTTTCACTAAATCCATTTTTAAATCATCTCGCTTCTTTCTTAAAAAAAGGAAAAAAAAAAAAAGCGCTGCTAATTTTATTAGAATTTTTTTTCTCTTTTCCTTGTAGCTGGAGGAAGCAGCAGCACCACCGACACAGTGGAGTCAAGTTATTTCTCTTGCTGCCAGCACAGGGATGAGGAGGGGGCCAAGGTGCTCGTGTGCTGCAGAGCAAGCCCCCACGTTCCTGCTCAGTGCCCTGTGGCACCAAGGAAAGGTCTGATTAAACACAATGTGAAACAACGGGTATTGCATTATGTGTTGCCTTATACTTATTCCAGAAGGATAAAACCATTCATTTAGATATAAGACGGATTC
This sequence comes from Scopus umbretta, assembly GCA_013400535.1. Classification (NCBI taxonomy): domain Eukaryota; kingdom Metazoa; phylum Chordata; class Aves; order Pelecaniformes; family Scopidae; genus Scopus; species Scopus umbretta. The sequence continues at coordinate 13,626 of VZTL01040983.1, forward strand.
CTTATCTGATGTCATGAAATCAGAAAGCCAAAATTTAGCATTTGATCTGTCCTAATCTATGGTCTGTGCTGCTCGGAGAAAACATCGCAGCTCCTATCATCACCCTCCCGGGGTTCCTATATTCCCATATGCACTTGCATTTTAAGCAGATCAGTAAAACCTGCCAATCCCACGATGATACGGTCTCTTCAGCTCTTGGCAGTTTGCACAGCTTGTTACCGGTTTCAGGGTTTTGCAAAGGCAGAATTCGCCTGCGTCTGCGTGGAAGCGCAAAGGCGACAAGCAGGAGCCGAGAGACACCGCGAGGGTGGGCGCAGGCCCCTCCTGCTGCAAGCCCTGCACACTGGAAATCTGCGAGTTCTGGTTTCCACCCCGGTCTCAGCTGCCTGCCCACAGTTGTCTGGTTGTGGGATCGGGACCATCTGCAACGCCCGCCCTTGGCCACCCCGCGCCAGCGCCCAGACACCTCCCGGGAATGGCTCCACGCACGCGGGGAAGCTCAAACCAGCCGCGCTCGCTGGCAGGAGGGGCCGTGCCCGTGGACCTCCCAGCGCCAGCAAGCGCGTTTCATGCTCGGGGAAGGGCTGAGCATTCCCTTACGGGATCGCACAGCGCTCAGGGGCTGCGAGCCTGGAGCGGAGCCAGAGCCCGGCACATTTGTTGGACAAGCTTTTCTCTTGCCCGCTGGGGTTCAGACTGAGACCTACAACCAGCGAGACAGGGCCCCTCTCATTCATCCCATACACACGGGATTTTGTGACGGAAGAGCTTCAAAGAGCTGCAAGAGACCAACTGCGATGAGCGTTGCAGCCCTGCTGCCGGGGGAAGCTTTCGCGGCCAAAGGAGCCTGTTCTCTTCTAGGCAGGAGCTGCCTTTCCTGCCTTCACCTACCTGAGCAGGGCTCCCGCTGTCTCAGCATCAATGATCAAGTTTCCGCAGAGCTTTTGGCTTTCTGCGTAGCTCTGCGACTTCCTCTTCCTTTCCATTTTAGTGACTTCAGATTTTCCACCCAACGCTGCAGTTTCCTTCAAAGCCCAGATTTTATAGAGCAGCACCAACAGCTTCCTCCTCAATCACACCTCTCTCCACTTGCTGGCAGGTTCATTCTCCTTTACAGCTTCTTCTCCTGGGACATGCACAATTCCACCTAATTGCCAGATAATCAGCTTGACTGGTATTAACAAATTTCCCATTCTTCCCCCTTTATTGATTTTTTTTTTTCCCTCCCTAACCTGTACCTCCTTGTCTCCCTCTTTGGTTCCCATCCCTCTTCTCCACTTCCAGGTCCACCCCCCCCAACCACAAGAGACTCCAGCTCACTGTGGCCACGCAGCCCCCCCCACATCACTGCGTGCAGCCCAGCCCACAGCTCGCCCCACCATCTCACGCTTCACATCACATCATTTTTAGGTGGATACCCTATACAATCTCTAGCGCAGCCCACCTTCATTTATGGATGCAAGTCAAACACAGATCTCCACTGTGCTGCAGAAAAACGGCAAAAAGGAGTCCAAATTAACAAAGCCAATCGGTAGGTGAATCTGCTACTGTCCCTCTTCTCTCACCCCGTTCCTTGTCCATCTGTCCTGAGGTTGTGCAGCTCTGGCACATCACTGCCTCGGTGCTAGGTGGGCTCCCAGAAGTTGGGAAGCCACAAGCAGGGGGCTGTAGCATCCCCTCCTGTCCATGGAGGGCACTCGGTACCATTGCGTGACGCTGCTTTTTGTACAGATGTGAAATAAAACCCCAATTTAAAATGTCTGTGTTCTGCTCGACTGCGAGACACTGTGTTTTTCGACATATGTATGCAGCACTTGTTCAAGAGGAAGGTTGATTTTAATTTGCACGTAAACTTTTAAAAGCTGTAGAAGGTGGTCTTTTGTGATACACTGAAAGAGATAATTAGGAAATTACAATTTAGGTGAGAGGCTCCATGTGGCTTCCATCAGCCTTGTGGAGAATCACAGACTTCACCAATACTGCAAGATACTGTAACGATTCCAGCAAATTTGTCCAAAGCTTAGACACCGTGCTGGCACCAGAGAAGACGTCTGTAAGTCAGACAGCTGCTCGGTGGTCCCCGCAGCTCAGCCTTCTGTCGAGCAGTTGCAGTGACCAAGGATCCCATTTTTGCTAAAATTCCACTTTGGAGCACGTCAAGCAGCTGACATCACCTGCTGAGCAAGTGCCCAACCCTCTCCTCACATGAGTCTCTGGATGTTCACATCCACAGCTCCCATGCAGAAACGGTCTACCTGGTGTAATATGGGGCAGCACCAGACCTGTGGTCCCACCGAGACAGCCCATGAAACCATTCTCGGGAGAAGTCCGAACCCCCACCCCTCCCTCCAGCACCCCCATCTCTGCTGCATCCAGAGCGCTGTGGAACCTTGAATGTCCTGCTGTGAGAAACTGCCCTGCTTAACACACGGCATCTCTTCAAAGAGGATAAGCAGAAGCCTCTCCATCTCCGAATTCGATGTAACAGGGTGGTGAGAATTCATCTACACAGAAAGCTTCCAACACAAGCCCTCCCTAGAGCACTACCACCGCCTCGCACATCCTTTCAGGGCGCAGTTTGAAACCCCCCCAAGCGAGGGCCCACCGGCAGAGCTGTCCTCTCCGGCACAGCAGAGGCTCTCCTGGGCCTCGGTTTCCTCCGCTGATGAGGAGGAGTACGCCCATTCCCGCGCCGCCACGGCTCCCCAGCCACTCCTGGCCCATCGGCAGCAAGCCGCTCACTCTCCTCCGTGGCTCCCCAGCCCAGACCCCGCTCCTCAGCGCTGGCCCCGGGGAGCAGGCGGATGCCGAGCCACCAGCTCCGCTTCCACAGCCCCAGCGCTCCGCGCAGCGGCACCGAAGAGATGCCGGAGGACATAAGCCAGGCTTACAGAGCCAGTTACATGAGGGGTAAAATGGAGGCAAAGAAAACTGATTCATCCAAGGTTTTATGATCATTCCTTGAGAAAGAAGAGGGTTATGCTCCCACTTCCTCTACCATTTCTTTTTATCACTGCAACGGTGCCTCACTGATTGAAAGAAGAGCCTGCAGAGTTTTAGCCTGGCTTAAAACAAATCCATCTACAGCATCAAGGAGTCCCTGACTACCACTGAGAGAGGGTGGAGACAGTAACATTATTTAGTGGAAAGCATATAAAATTTGATAGGCCCTAAATTCCTTTTTAAATGACACTGATTAGTCCTCATTGGTGCAGGAGTCAGCATTACCTAGGTCCTGAAGATGAATGTGAAGTCAAATAAATTCCGGTTTAAAACTATTCAAATTTTAAATAAAATTTGTGTGTTTTTTTTTTTTTGTCTTTCACTACGCCAAGAACATGTTTGACAATTAATTGTGCAAATGTCTAGTTAAGAAACTAAAACAATTTTAGGAGAAGAAAGGTTGAAGTAGGGCAGTAAAAGAGTCAAGGACAGCACTTTGGATAGGCTCCCGATTTCATACCCGCACCTGAAAAGAACTGATTAAGGTAACTGCTATTAATGAAATGATATACCCGTATGTCTTACATCATCATCTAGTATCTGGCAGTAGCCATGTGGTTCCTCACGTTACTGCTTTTATGCTTTACTGGTATCCACTTCACAGTGCCTACTGCTTCGAGATTCCAGTCGGGCCAGGGCGATGGGTGCTGGCGGCAAGGGTGGGCGCTCCCCCACGGCACCACATTGCAAGGCATCTACCCTACTGCTAAGTCAGGCAGCCACAAAAAGGAAGGAGGGAAAAAAAAATTTAAAAAAAAAAAAAGTCAGTATTTTCCCAGCTGTAAAACTTCATAGCCATGACAAATCCATTCAGAAGAGAGACCTAAAGAAAAAGGAAATTTGGGGAAAATATGGGAAATTGGATGACTGGCTTCTGTGGAACCCCCATCCCAAATTCCTGCTGAACATGCTCAGACCCTTGAATTTATTTTCCTTTCTAGCTGGAAGGCCTCCAAGAGGACACAGCAAGACAAGTTAGTGAACATAGACCAAGAGAGGTTGATGCACGTCTCCTTTTTTCCAGCGTGATTCAGAAAGAACCTTTTCCCAAAGCCCCAACTTGAGACCAGTGCACTACGGCGAGGACCTCCTGTTTTAACCAAGTATTATCTTGAGAAGGGTCCACGGGAGAAATGGAGAAAAGAGTGGTCCCTGTGATGGAAATGGAATAATCAGCTTCGACAGCATTCCAGCCCCACTGAGCCCTAACAATGTTTGTGTTGTAAGGACCTGAAAAGAGCCCAAACACTTCCCCAGAAGGCATTACGGGAGAGCGTGGAATCCGTATTGTGGTTCGAGTCTCTCGAGGGAGCCCCTCTGGCGGCCGCGTCTCTCTTGAAAACCAGCAAGATGACCACGCCACCGGAGCGGACCACTTCATGCTGTGGAAGCACAGGCGCCTATCAGGCTACTGGAGGATCTATCAGGGGAGACCAGGAGCACCTGCACGGCGTCAACGCACCACAACTTACGCTTCTGGGCTCTTTTGGGTCCTAGAATAAATGTAGCTACATTTATGTTGCACTTAAGACTGAAAAAAAAAGTATTCTCTTCCCCAAATTTCTGACCAAGCGAGAGAACGATGAAGTCCTCTCCCCAGGAGCCTAACATCGCTTACCTGACCTCTCCTCCAGCGGGAAGTACAGCAGCCTTCACTGCAGTGACGCTCCAGCACTTAAAACATATTTTCCATCAGACATCTAAACCAGAACATCTGTTAAATCACATCCTGACAGTTCTGAAAAGTACAATCTGTTCTCAAATTTCACAGCCCCCAAAACCATGTAAACATCTCCCGTTTTACCTTTCTACTCTGCTGGCTCCTTTATTTCTATTGGAGGCTCCTGTAATTTAATATTTTCCTAACATATTAGTATTTTCCTAAGACAGAGAACTTGGCCCCTTTTTAATCTAGCGATTAATTCCTTTGAGCTCCAAAAGTACTTGCCATTTTATTCATTAACACAGAGGCAGTCCTCCATCTGCGGAAAGGCGAGAGCCTCCGCGGGGGCGAAGGCTGCCGGAGCGCGCTGCGGAGCCGTTCTTGGGAGGGAAGAGCGTTACGCACTGCCTACGGAAAGCAGCGCTCCCGGGACCGGGCAGCCTGCGACAGCTCCCGGGGCTCAAGTGACGCCAGGGAAAGATGAAGTCCAACGCACACAAGCCTAAAACACAGTGGAGAAGCCTCAGCCCTGCCCTCACAACACAAACCCTGAAGTACCCTTTAAGAAGGTTATTTTCTTCATCGCTATTCTTCTTCTCGATGAAGAGTCTTGTTAACCAATTCTATCTTCACCCTGAAGTGGCTTACCGTGACCGTCTTTCCTCTGAAAAAAGGCTTTTTTTTTGTTGTCGTTAACGTAAAGCAAGAAAACAGCTCTGCTTATTTGTAGCTCTTTTAGAGACCTACAATTTGTGAAGATCTGCAGGTACAAAGCGATGGGGGTGGGCAGGAAAAGAAAGGGGAAAAAAAAAAACAAAACAAAAAAAACCCCCACCAAATCCAGAGACTTTAGCCCAGGCTGCAGAGAGCCATGAACCAGGCATGGCAGCGCATCCGCGTCAGCAGGATCCGATCAACTCTAGCCCAAAGAAACACCCAGGCTGCGCGCACGCAGAAGGACGGGCCCTGCAGAAGGGGAGACGCCACACCACACCTTCCACGCTCTGCTATTGTAAGGTGCTGTACTTGGAGTTTACACACGAGTGTCAGAGTTAACTGGAAATACTTGAAAGTCAAAAGACCATTTTAATACACTGAAGTCTTCCCGCAGTCGTTAGCCTGATGGAAAGCAGGCTGCCGGCCGGCTGCGGGGCCGGCGAGGCACCGCACCTCTCCCGACCAGCGCCTCTCACCCCGGTAGAGTACATCTCTGCTCATGCAGATCGAGCGACTGAACAGGCACACACGGAATATTAAATACTCCCTCAAGTAGTGATATATTAATACGATGTAGAGTAAAATGTATTTGCCTCATAATGCTGGAAATGCCTGCCGAGAGTCAGCTGAATGTAAAGATTGCTTGATCCTGGCTTAAACAGATTGAAGATGATCTTCCTTTCCTTCACGGTGGGCTGCCTGCCCCGCAGACTGAGGCGTTACGGTCCTCTGCTCCGGCGAGGTCATGCCCGGAGTCGCGTGTTGACTGCTGGGCCCCCGGTTCAAGAGGAGCGTGAGGAACGGGGAAAGGCCAGCGGAGGCTACGGGAGGGTCACGGCGAAGGGCACACCACCTACTCGCAGAGGGCAAGGGGACCAGGCTGGCAAACAGCCCAGCTCCTGCAGGCCAGCCACCAGCACGGCGGGGTCGGGCTCCTCCTGGCTGGGTGCAGACGGGGAAGGAGCTGTGCCTTGGCGTGCTCAGCTGGGACACGCGCTAAACTTCTTGGCAAGGAGGGCAGTGCAGCGGGTTACTGCCACCCTTCACAGCCTTCAAGGCCCAGCTATGAAAAAACCTCGTTTAGGCTGCCTTCAGCTGGCTAACAAACTTTCAGAGGACTGCTGGACTAGAGAGATGATCTCTACAGACCCTTTTCAATCAGTGTTTCTACAATTCTACAATCTTATTAAAAATTGTAACTAGGTTGGATGTTGTCAAGCAACAAAATGTTTTTTACCAACATTTTAGACCTCATAAAAAAATACTCGCAACTTTTTCTCAATCTGGTTGGAGACTAGGGGCTGTCTTAAACAAGTGTCTCAAGTTGTCTGCTAATACGAAGGTTATCTTCACTCAGTGATGGGTTAGGTGTCAAGAGCTATACCGAAACAGCGTTAAAAAGCCTTGGTTCTCCAAACAGGGTACTGGGGAGGGGTGGGGGGGAAGACATTAGGGACCAAAGATAACTAGAAAAGCTCCCTATATTTCAGAAGAGTAGCAGAATAAAAATACCTGAATCTCAGCCAGGCATAGTAACACCAGAAATAGAAGTTACTGAAGAAACAACCAAAGTTTGAACAAATCAAAAGAGGCAAAATTCAATGAGTAAGTTACCACAAATTATCTACCCAGGTCTGATGCTCATACAAAGTCAGGGAAATCTCACCCCTAAATGCTACGGTACTGGAATGAAAACAGAATACTTTGACTTTTGCAAAAGCTAGAAGGCATTACTTTGAAAATACCGTACTGATTTGAACTGCATGGTATTACTAACTTGAGCTTTACTTTGTGTAATTGCTTGCATCATCCTTTGCAAGCAGAATTGTCATCAGCTGTACCACGAACATCAGTTTACTTAATGAGATGTATCTGCCCTGCAAGACAAAGCTCAGTTCCCCAAATGATTCAGTCCAAATTCCTGTAACATGCACCCCCCCTCTTTGTACCTTTAACTTGTACAGAAAAAGTCTGTCATTACAAGAATTACTGTTCTTAAATTCAGAAAACAATCAACCTCTTCAAGGTATGCAGGTGAAAGAGGGCATCCTGGCATCTGCCTGCCTGCCTGCCACTTCAATACCCCCGGACAAGCACTTTTGCCCACCTTCCATTACCTACAGCAGCGCCCGAGGATGGAGACAGTAATGGACTCGTATTGCTCTCCTGACCAGCTACGTGCAGAGTGGAGGAAGAGGGGCCTTCTAAATCCAGGCTGAGAGTCGCGAATAAAAGCAGTGACATTTTCAGTCCTCCTCTCAGGAGGACTTCTTCAAAAACCAAGAAGGAATGAGTTAGGAGTAGTTCTAACCTCCTGAGTTTTTTGAAAGAGACGTCTCAGGTACAACGTCTGCAGTATAAACGTCCCCACTCCACCCGCCCAGCACGCCCTGCAGGGGTAGGAGGCGTACTTTACGCTGATGCATCCGATCTTTATATTCCTAGAATACAATGGTCTGAAAGCCTTGGCCCCAAACCAGGCTGGTTTATTTCTCTAACATTTTTCTGATAAAAAATGATTTACCTCGCTCCCCAGGCAGGTGAGACCTGACTGCATTTGCCCAGCTCACGCTGACCACACTGAACAATCTTAAATTAAGGGGACAGTAACGGTAACTTCCTTGGTATTCTTTTTGGTGGAGTCGGACCCAGGGTTACAACAGGACTGGCAAGGCCACCGGCAGCTTGGCGACAAGCTAACATAGGAATAGTAATCCCCTTCCCCTTCAGAGAGGAGAAGGGATGGGCGCCGCACGCGTCTGACCCCACGCAGAAGGCAGAGCCCAAGGGTGAACCACACCGTGGCCAAGCCGTCGGGCAGGGCCCAACATGTCGACTGCTCAGAGTATCCTGACCTCCGGATCCACCTTAGGCTGGTGTAAACTAGATCTGGTGCTGCGCTTTGTGCCTATGTTTGTGTTTCGTAGAACAGGCGTCGTTAACCACCTGCAAGACCCATCCTGCCAAGTTACGACGTTTTTGATCCTACATCACCGAGTCGTGTGGTTTGGTTCTATGGACAACTCCACACCCAGTTCACTTCTGGCAAATGAATGAGAGATAAACAACAAATGAAATAAAAAAAAATAAAAAAAAAATCTGACTTTCCTTGCACATAGGGATTTAAGGAAGTCTAGAAGACATGATCCATTATTACAGTTCAAAAGACAAGTGACCTAAATCTAATACTGTTAACTAAAGGAAGAGCATGTGAAGAGGCAATGCTTCTCAGCTGTCTAAATCCACAAAACCTGTAGATCTGTCACAATCTGTGACAAATCAGTAGTGTGCCACAACAAACATAAACAACCTATTCTATTTGGTGAACACAAATCCGAGGAAAAGGACGGTAATGCAAACTGCTGAAATCGTGTCCTTGGCAGTCTCTCCGTTCTACAGGGCACCACTTCTGTCAGATCTACAAATCCAACCCAGATGAGCTGGAGAGCTATGCAAGTTAAAAGTCGTTCTGAAGTGGAAGATGAAGTGTTGCAAGGTTAAAAAAAAAAAAAAAAAAAAAAAAGGAGAATTTGTAATGAAAGCGACTTTAAATAGAACATCTGTTCCTTTTAGCTTCATGGCACTTCAAACAAGCTGCTTTCACCAAGTACAAGCTACTGATATGAGCAAGAAAGAAAAAAAAAAAAGGGTCCTAAACAAGGAAAACTACTGATAGTCCAAATCTGTAGGCTTCTCCAGTTACAAGCATTTACACAACGTGCCCTTAAACCGTAACGCCATCGGTACCTCAAACAGGATGGAAATGACAAGATAGCATTTTCACTGACAAAGCCACTTCCCTAATCCATGCTAGGTTTCATAGAGCACTTCAATTCCTGGCTGTAATGGAAGACTTCAGTTAAAAAAAAACGCCCCAAAAAAATCTGTTTTTCAAGATTCAAGAGATTATAAGCCAGCAACAGAAATAATGAAAAGACAGGTTTTGTCAGTTGATATGTAAGAACAGTTGTGTAAAAGACAGCTCAGTATTTTAAGATGAAAAATACAAAGAGCAGGCTAAATGCAAGATATGCCACGTCTTTATGTGCTTTTGTGCATGATACGAAAAACAAGTGGATGTGGTTTGCTTTTTTGCTTTTGGTTGAGTTCAGCAGTTTAACAAGGAGAAAACAGAATATAAACCTGTGAGAAGACTCTGTTAATAAGATATCTGCGCGTACGTCACTCAAGAACTGTGGTTTAACTGCTATTTAAGAAGCAACAGCAAATTGCATGGCTTCCTGGAATGGCCATATGGTGTGGTAAGTACGAGGTTTCACGTGGAGCTGCCAACTTAGATTGCTTCAGCCTTTGAGTACCATCAGATAAATACTCGGGCTCAGCAGCGCACGACGGGAAGGTTGAGATGAAGCCCTGTCATACGTACCGTAGCTCTGAGCCAACCCAACCCAACTATTCACTGCGTTCACTGTGGCCCGGCGTTCGTATCCATTCCCAAGGAACTGCTGTCTTACAATGCCTGCTGACAGATGTTACAGGCAATTTTCAGAGAAAGGCACACAGAAAAAAAATTTGAGGTTAGGGTCAAGTGGTACTCAATGAGCAGTCTAGAGGAGGGCTAAGTAAGAACAAGGACACCATTCCTGCTGAATTTCTGACAATTATATCAATATTAGCATCCAGGGGAAAAAAAAAAAAAAGGGTGTGGGGGTGTGTGGAACCTTTCTTAAAGGCATTCTTAAAGAATAGGAAGAAACGGGACATTGGTCGCTTACTCAAGAAAGCACTCTAGGTATGTCCACAGCCTGCCAAATTTGAAACAACCTGCTGCTGTTTGCACTGATCTGACCTGTCATTACCCACCTCAACGCACAAGAAGCCAAAGTAATTAATTAATTTCTCCAAAACCTTGTTGTATTGCTTGAATGCTTTCATGAAGTAACCCTGCATCCCCATCATAATTTGAGATGTTCTGGGACCCCTACCGGTTTTATTATTTTGATTTATAGTTTACAGTATTTATATATATAATGTTTTTAATAGCTTTTCTAAAAGTGCAGAATTCAAGCTGTTATCAGCTGAACACAAATTTCACTTTTAAAACTGGTAACTGCAGCTTCTTCTTTGACAAAAATAGTTAATATAGGCAAAATATGATGGCATTTCCTCTTCTTTTCCGATAAAAAAAAAGCTCGGAAAAGCTTCGCAAAAATTACACAATCAGTTTTGGGAAGCGTGATTACATTACAAAGAACTGTATGTATTCTCTAGAAGAACAGGGAAGCGTTCACACGGGTTCTGTCGGACAGCCATCCCAGCGCTTTAACATGCTTTGGATCATCCTCTGGGCACAGTCATAGCTTCTTACCGCTGTACTGCCACTATGATTTACATCTATAAGACCTGGCAGTAGCTACAAAAAAACACAACAAAAAAGCGCAACCGAATCTCTAGTTGGAAGGCACTCATTTACAAATTCTGTAGCAACTCAAAGTCTAGCTGTTAAAAACTTTACGAAAAATATGAAAAGTAAGATGTAATCAGGGAAACGCATTCAAGAAAGCTCAGCGACACGGAGAAGGGATACAGGAAAGACATCTGAGGAAAATGACAGGCACAACTGATGCTGAATTGTTACTTTTTACATCAAATATTATTCTAGAATAGTATTGTCCTACATTACCTTGTTTTCCAAGTATGTGTCATCACCCACCTCCATCAAAGGTATGATCCCTTCTGGGTGCCAATAAATATCAGAAATTAAACAATCTCAATACTAGAGATTTCTTAGGATTATGAAAAATGAGGGTACGGCGTAAGCTGCATTTCAGTATCATAAATTGATTAAAGAAAATGAAATTAAAACAGTTAAGTATGAATGAGTATATTTTTAAATAACCAATTTATGTTTTATCAAAAGAATTCTGAAGCACAAATTGACAGTTTTGACAAATGCTTCCTAGAACGAACATGTCCATGACAGTTATCAGGCTATGAAAACAAAACAAACAAAAAAAGGTAGCTATAAGATGAAAAGCAGCAAAACACTACTGCGAACCAAAGCATTTAAAAAAAACTCAGCAGACTTTTTATAGGCAGGAAGTTAAAGTTGACAGTACCGATATCCTGAAGTCCCATGCTAGGACAAGCGTTATCTGTAAACTACCAGGAAAACAGAGAGGAGTGAATTTTAGAGAGGCAATTGTTTAGTTATACTGAAATTAGAGAAGGCAGGGATTTACCGGCTCCAACACGCTACAAGAATCAGCACCACACCATCCAAAGGAAAAAAACAACCAAACAAACAACAATCACTAACTTCTTACATATTGTCTTTGGTTGTTTAATATCAAGAAATACTTTTTACAGAATATGTGAAGACTATTCCTTTCAATTGCATTCTGTGTCAGTATCTTCTCTGTGGCCTCTTTGGTAAAATAGAGGACAGGCTTTACTTTTTTTGAACTGTTTGTTGTCTTCTACTTTTTTTATCACATATCTCTTCAAAACTCAACTTTCTTTCATTTACAGGCTTTTGTACCAGAGTAGTATAATTAGAACAGACTTTACATGGTCTACTGAAGGTATTTTTCTTGCGTTATAAACTTAGAACCTACTCAAAACAGTTCCCACAAGGTACCATTGAACTTACAGCAGGGTTTAGAGACAGGAATGAACATTTGTAATAATAATAAAAAACCCCCCACATCCAAAGTTACATTAGCAAGGACTAGAAGTTATTATCTTGAAGATTTTAAAACGACCCCTTTAAAAAGCCTCCTAACAGAAAGGAGTTTTCAACACACAGCCAGAGCTGCTCAGTAGTCGAGGAGACAGGAGTGGGAGGGGAAGAGATGTTTGGGGGTTTTCCCTTCGTTTCCTTGCTGTCTTGCCAATCAAGCTTGAAATGTTTATCAGGCGTATGATAAATGTTAGGAAATGGAAGGCAGCACACACTTTTAGTGGTATTTTGGACTATACACAGTATCTCCAACGTCTGGATCAAAAGCATTCTGAATAACGTCAGATAAAAGTTAGTAGGAAGAAGACACCAACAGGAAGGCTAGTGATACACCTTTAAAAAACGTAACACAAAAATAATTAACCATTGATTTCTTGGCATGTAAAAGTTCTATACAAATTTTAAAAATTTTATTTGCAGGTACTAACCTCTTGAAAAGCTCACTCTGTATTTACACTAATTCTTTTAACAAGTTTATCTCAAATTAAAGCATATTTAAAACAATCATGATTGCATTAACTTTTCTACTTTAAATTATTACCCAATTAGTGCTTTATTCACATTTTAAAAACTTGTACAATTTATTACAAATATAAAACAGTGCAGTTTTTCATACATTATCCCAACTCTGAGACAAACACTTAAAAGACATGGAAAAAGATTTTGATTTCTATAAACATAACATTTGCATTACTCATACCCCTTTCTTCACTGTCCTCCCCTAACCCCGATTTAAAAAGATCAAACATACAACATACTGTAGGTTTATTTTTATTCAAAAAGTTACTGTCTCAAGACATAAATACAAATCAGAAAACAGTACAATTAGGACAATAGAATGTGGAGGACAACAGGTTAAGGTAAATATATAAAACATTTTTAGCTGGTTGAAAACAAAGCTGTAAGAACTGCTTTCACAAAGAAACACTCCTTCAAGAGTAAGAAAAATCAACTTAAGTTTAAAATCATATATACAGTCCTCTCAGCAGTTCTATTAAATGCAGTGGTGTGAAAAACAATATAGGCAGTACTTTTAGACATGAGAGTATTTATTTATGTAAAATGAGTTAGGCAGATCTAGTTTTGAGTTTGTTGTTACCCCATGACTTAGTAAAATAATTATTTTTTATCATGATCCTTTAGATAATCTATGGTTTTTGGCTACCACAGCCGAATGTTTAATTTCTGAGTCTAAAAACAGGAAGCCTTTTTGTATTCACCCATTTGGGGAGATTCTTGTATTGCAAGCATATTAAGGCATGGAATGATTAAAATAATATACCTCAAGAACTGAGAGACAACTGACAAAAAATATACATATGTAATATAAGTTAATATTTCCTTTAAAATGATGTCTAGCTGCCTAAGCCTTGCAAAATGAGTCGATGTCAAAATGGCATAGATCCACTTTCTGTTTTAGACCAAATTTAATTTATTTGTGGATGGACACAAAATGAAGTTTAAAGCTTAGCTTTCAAAGAATATTATGGGTTGTTTATGAATTTCTATTATCCAATCTAATTTACATACAGAGGAAATGTACTGTAACCTGTTAGAAGTATCTTTAACCTGAAGACTGCTTGCAAAGACAGATAGATAAAACAATATAAAATACAAATTTAAAAATCATTTTTAAAGCATGAATTCTCATGCTCTTCTATTTTTAAACATTGTTAAACTTTCAATATATTTCTGAAACCTCATAATTTTAAGTTGGAATTTAAAAGTAAGAAAAAACTAAACAAACTGCGCAATTATAAAATCAGCACCAATTTATATATATATATAATTTTATTTAAAATTTAGATCCCTATTCCCACACTCTAATAAGCTGTATAATTTTTGTTTAGAATTTTTCTGCAAACATACTACAATAAGCTTCTTTTATTTGGAGACAAAATACAGTGGCACTACTGGAAGGAATTTCACAACATTACATTTTTCTTAAAGGACAAGCAAACTTTCAGGGTTGGTAATGGGCAAGCATGACCGAGATCCGTTACTTTCTGGTAGTTCATAGTTTATGGACCTTTCTGAGAAGGCTAGCATGAAGCTTTTGGAATAAAGTGTGTTTTAGATTAAAAAGCTGTTAAAATTCTGCTTTATGTATTTTTTTCCATGATTGATTAATACAAACCTTCCGTTGCTGAAGTTTGCATTTAATTTAAAATACTGACCACTCTTCTGGTTCTATCACTGTAACAAAATCAATCCATCTATTATTTCAGTTCATGGATGTAAACAGCAATCCAGCAGAGCTCATGATTATTTAGTATAGCCAGCACATGTACAGAGAGGGGCTCAAATCTGTACCAAACACCTCTCACTGTTAGATTAAAACTCAGAGGGAATACTTCTTATGATCTGGAAATAAACTGATAGCACATAAATAAAATATTGATTTTTTTTTCCCCAACAAAAAGTGTAGTAGCTTATCCTCAAATTGTTTACTTGTCCTTTACATTTCTTTTGTTTCAGGCAAACAAAACTGCCCCTTCAATGCACTTGATCTTGAAAGCATGTCATTCTCCTTAGAGAAAAATCTGTTCAGAATTTCACTGTATCTACCACAATTTTGTATTGAAAAACTTCCTCTTCCACTTAGAAAATGACTTCACCACTGATTTATTTGCTGCTCTGGTATTAAAACATTGACACCCCAAGAACCTAAAAGAAAAGTTAGAAATGGTGTCAATTTGTAGTCTACTACACATTTAACAAAAACAAAGCAATTAGTATATGATTTAAGATTAAGACACTTCAAGGTATGTTAAGGCATTATAAGTTTATTTTTCTTCCAAACCAGATTCACCACACTTCTGATTTATGTAGTAATATGAAAAGGGCACCTCATTCATTAGAAAATATTTTTCCCACACTTGAAATTAAGTAGATCCAGTAGGAATGTGATAAAGACTGTGCTTTAATTATTTTAGGAAATAATTGCAAATTAATTTTTAGTCAGTTGCCTTAGACTTCTTTGACAACGGCATTCTATAGGCCTGAACTTGAAATCAAGTGTGTAGTTTGCAGCAACTAAGCCTGGGACAAAACACTCTACACACTGGGTGCTGCTGCGTCTGTGTTCACAAAAACAACAGGTCACCACGCAGCCGCTAGCCAGGACACAATATTTCCTATTAAATATATCAAGTCTGTCAGGAAGACAGTGAAAAATCAACCAATAATCGGGTAAAATCAAAATACTGTCCTTTCAGGAGGCTGTGTGATTAAGTGAAGAAAAAGCTTTCCTGAAACAAAGAATCAGTTTCCACTTCACATGTGGGAGCAAGCCATATAGTTTTCTATGCCAATGGAAGTAGGTACCACCACTGATATGCCAAAAAAAAAACCAAAAAAAAACAAAACCCAAAACAAAACAACCAAACAAAAAAAAAACCCAAAACAAAAAAACAAACATCAACAAAAAACCCAAAACGAACAAAAAACCCAACCAAAAAAAAAACCAACCCAAAACCAAAACCACCAACCCAGAAGATCCAGATCTTGTGAATGTCCTAGCTTTTCTAGGACTTTATAAAATCAGAAAGAGCCACTAGAGACTTAATTTTCCTGAACCTTAACACTGCTGTTCACATTTATCTGTTTACAGACCAGTTTTTACTGTTCTTGGTATTAAATTCACTTTAGATGCATCGTACAATATAGCACACTAAGACACAACTGCCTCTGGTGCCAGCAATAACTGGACACATCAAAAAAATGAGAAGACAGACTAAAATTTTGATCATAAACCATGTGCATCTGAATAAATTAAACAGCTTTATTATGTCTAGCTCTATTAAAAACAAGTGCAACAACTCCAAGAATAACGGACCTCTGAAATAAATTATACGAATAAAGCAAATTAACGTTATTCAGAGAGGTTGTTTTGCGTTTATGAAATTGGGGTTTTTTACATTTAAAATACTGACTGATAAATTCAGCTCTGCTTTAATACGGATTCATGCCGTCTCCTAAACTATTAGCAGGGCTTTCCCCATTTAGGCAGTTAAATTCATTTAGGTGGGGTTTATGCTAAAGAGCAGCTGTGTTCTGCGATGCAGCTGTTTTCTGCAGTCCTGCTTCCAGGATCACCACCCTCGCTGCGTCCTGCCTGGGAGAAAGGTTTGCTAGATGGTGCCCTCTTGCCGGTACCAACTCATTTCAGTGCACCACTGCTCCCTCCTTGCCGGGGAAGAGCACACAGCTTGTTCCATGGCACCCCGAGGCCGCACGGGCTCCAAAAGCTGGCGGAGCAATGCGACTGTAACCGGCTGCCATCATGTGGTGATACTCCCACAATGCAGCTGAGGAGGGCCTAGCAAACCCTGGGCTCACCTGGGATGGCGATGAATGGGAAATAAAGCAACAGGAAAGAAACCTAGCTAACAGTACACCTATTAAAACGGTTCTGAGTGAGTTTTAGAAACTGTAAAGCCAAAAGGTTTCTGCAATCAATGCAATGCACCTGTAGAAGACCAAGTTTTCAGCATTGTCAGAATAAAAAATGACTGGTATTTCACAGATGAATTAAAAATCAAGACGGGGAGGGAAGGAACTCTCTTAAAACAGAACGTCAGAAAACAGGTGATATACTTTCTTGGTGTAACTTCAAGAACAGAACACAGAACAGCTAGATGCACAACCTAATCTGATTCATTACTACTAAAGCAAAGGCCTACTAGTACAAAATATATGGATTTGCATTTAAAACAGTATTTAAGACTTCTTTCTCCCATAACAAGAACAGGTTCACGCTGCAACAATACTGTAAAAAAAATACATAACCGTCTTCCAAATTCCACCAAGCTGTCCAAGATTCCCAGGAAGCCTTGTTGTACTGTCCTCTGCTGGCTTGCTGCAGCTTGTTATTTCCAGTGTAATTTTGTACCAGCTACACAAGGTCAAAAATGGCTGCATACATTACAAGTGGTTCAAGACAGAAGGAATCCCTCATGCAGATTTTTAAAAGAGAATAGAGACTGCAGATTTATCAAGTCGGAAAAAAGGGCAACTGCAAGCAGAAACTACAGACTTCGGATGTTTTGGACCTAAAACTTTATATGGAAAGAAAAAATACCTCTCATCTCTATAAACAGGTATCTGTATTATCTCTATTTTCTCCATTATCTTACTTATGCACAAAAGTAAATATGCCAATTTAAAAAACAAAACCAAAAAAACCCCACCACAAAGCAAACCATCCAATGCTGACAACTGGTAATGACATCAGAGTCACTCAACTAAACTCATCACAACAGGAAACTTGTCTTTAATACTGTGTATGCACAATTTTTTTTAATAAAAAAAAAAANGCAAAATTTTTTTTTAAAAAAAAAAAAAAAAAAAAAAAAAAGAAAAAAGCTCTTTGCTACCAATCTCTGCAAGGGTCTTTTCCATACCAGATATGTTTTCTTCTCAGATTCAAAGGCTTTTGATTTTTACATAGCTACATATGAAGTATTAAGAACAAAAATCCTATAAACTTGCAAAGAACATTGACTACCTTAGAATTTATGGAGCTGATTTACAGCATAAAATATTTTACTGACTGTACCAGTCTGCCAAAATAAGTAATGAAGACAACCTGAAGATTTCATTCTTCCCATTTAAAATTTGAAGAGAGTACTGTAACCTTTAGACTGATTTTACATTATTTTCCTCTTATGTAAGTTAACCTACCGATTCATCCATGATTGAAGCGGGGTCAAAGAAATCTGGTTTTAGTTCCATTCTTTCTCTCCTGTTCTTTGATGGTGGCTTTAAAAAGCAAGCAGACAGACACGTTAACATGTAATTTCAGAAAACAAACAGGGTTTTTTAAACTGTAATAAATGAAGCTGAACTCTCAAGGTAAGAATTTACAGGGGATCAATGTTCATCTCTCACATTAGCATTACAGGAAGTGTTCTTGCTTTTTGTATGGTAGTCTGAACGGATGGCACTTGTATACAGATAGTGGCACAGCCATTTAAGAATGCAGGGATCAACAAGAATGATTCTTCTGTTTCACCAAAAGGAAAATTTTGTTCAAATATCCTACTTTAAAAGCAGAAATACAAATCCAAAATCCACTAAAAAGATGAGTCAATTCTTACTAGGTCTATGTCCATGGTGTCAAAATCCATGCCTTCATTGAGATCTTCAATCCGCCCTTCTGATGACATCATCACATCTTCAACAATTGGCTCTTCATCATCTTCCATTAGACTTGTGCCACGTCGACTGAAATGAAAAGAAAAAGCATACTGTTTAGCACTAAATCATGTTAAGTTTTATCAGAGTATTTAAAAAGCCAATGTTTAGTAAGGAACTGCCAACAAATGACAATTCCATTAGAAAAGAAATTAAGTAGTTAAATAAATGCATCACTACCATTAAAGAAAGCTGGTACTCAACCAGCCAGAAGATACTAAGAGAGTGAGGGAGAGTGAATAACAAAGATCAACTTAAGCAACTTTGTGGTACATCTCTAAATGGGTATTCTGAGAGGCTACAGGAATTAATAAGCAGATCAAAACCACACCTAATTCAGAGATTTCCATGCAAGTATTTACGCTCAAATGAGAAAGAAAATAAGTTTTGCCACCTAAATTGTTTCTGCCTTATGACAAGGCTAGGAAGAACGTCTTTACAATAAAGTGGATGCATAAATCAATTTTCAGACATTGCCAGACAGTTCTTCATCACCCTCTTTCCTCACTTCTACATGCAACACCAGACCTTTTAAGAAAAGTAAGGAGTCATTCTAATTTTACTAACTGGTGTCACTACTTAAAAAAAAAAAAAACAAAACAAAACAACCTTTAAATGCTTAGAAACAAGTTCAGGAATCGTTACCAAGACACCTTGCTGGAATCCAGAGTCACCAATTACCCAGACGGGCAGCTAGGGAGCCGATCCAAAAATCTATCCAGGTCAACGGGGTGCTTTTTATTAACCATAGCGGCCTTCAGATCAAGCCCTAGAATGCCAGGGCTGACCTGGCTAGTACTGGCTTATCCTTTAAACTCAAGTGATAATTGCCATCACGTGCCAACCCTTGCGCGGCCCTGCCCTTTTGAAAGCACATAGATGTGGAAAATGATAGATAAAGCAACAACGAAGTAGCACAAAACAGCAAAAGAGCTTGTTAAAATACATCGTCTTGCTTTTCTCTGCTAACCAACCCCTCTGCCTTGTGCTACCAAAAAAAGCGTATGTTCCTGAGCAAAAAGTGCAACCATAGACACACAAAGACATTTTCCAGCAGGCACTACACGCTACTTTCCTTCCAGTAACGCCTCCACAAAGACCAAGCCCATTTTGCAGGAAGACGAGAGGAGCAAACGGCGACAGGGGCATTTCACAGACGCGACCCCATACGAAGTCACTCGTGGCAGTTTCAGCCTGTTCTTCGAAGGTGGTTTCCCTCTTCAACACGCTACCCCAAAGGAAAGGAGAGCGGAACACATCAGCTGCCCCGTTAGACATAACCGAGACTAAATCAGGGAAGATGAATTTACATCACCGGTGACTCCTCCCCTCTCCCCCCCCCCACCCTGTATGAAAAAAGAAGAAACTAGAAGCAAAAGCAAAAGCTTCAAACCATCCGTATTTCGAACGGCTGACGCGCCCCAGGGCCTCATTCAACGCTCCATCCCCAGCTCCTGCAGAGCCAGAAGCCCTACGCCGCTGCTGCCAGCGCAGCCCGAAGCCCCTAACTCGCCTGGTGAAGCACCTCACGGGAACAGCCTCCACAGCCAGCTGCCCAGTGTCCCAGACGCTAACGAGCCTCGCTTGATCACATTACAAGGGAAATTAAATAGCAAGCAAACTTAACAGGCTTATAACTCTTCAGGCTCCGCGAGGAGAAAGCAAGGAAAGGAAGAAAAACCTCGGGAACTGAGGACTGTTTGCTTCCCTTTAATATCCCTCGTTCGTTTAAACAGAAGAATCACAACCCCCTCCCATCACAGCGAGCGGAGAAAATCTTGTGGACAGCTCTTTAGAGGCTACAGGAATTATTGGCAAATCTCACGCTGCATCTTCCCAGCCATCACAACGATCACTCGCCCCCAAAGACCGCAGAACTGCGGAGTTNAAAACTAACCACTGCAACTTTGTTACATGAAGTACTGGTATTAAAGAATTGAAAAACAAGTAGGGGAAAGATGTAAAGCTCATCAATATATATGTCCATGGTTTTAGTTTACAACTTTACTTTTCTTCTGTAGAACGACACAGTCTTCATTAAAGCAGAGAACTTCTAAAAGTAGTCTTGCCTCCTCAGCTAAACTAGCTCTGGAACAATTTCATTAGCGTGCATGTCAAAATGCACATGTGATGAATCACAATGAAGTAAATGACACTACAGTAAGAATGTATGACCTCTGAAGGACAACATTCATCTTCGTTCACAATATGGAGGTTTTCACAAGGTTTTTGTGTGTTTTGATTGAGAAGTTCTACAAAAACTGGTTGTACAGGATTCCTCTCAACTTTGGTGTCAGTTTAGGTCAGACAAAATCTGTATTGATCACAGAAATGCTGAAGACAGCAGTTTCTTTAAAAGGAATACTTTTTTAAAAATAAAAATGCAGGTGAACTCTAAACTTACAACTTAGAAGTCAAAGCAGAAAGAAATAGTAGAATTAAACTGCGCAGAAACTTTCTGCTTCACACACTGAAAACCTATTTTAAAACTCTTTTTTAACCTTCTATTTTTAAAAAGGATTCTGCAGTTAGAAATACATGAAGGAGATGTATCACATGTTGCACTGATAGCTGCTACAGACAGCATTCAGTTCAGTGAGTTCCCTTTATTACAAAGCTCACTACTATTTAATTTTTCTGGAGCTTATGTTCAAAAATAAGCAAGAAATCGAACAGATTATTCTGCTGAATGCATCACCATGCACTTTTACCACTGCTTTTCTAAGGCAACTTAAAATTTTATGACACAGAAAAAACACTAGTCAAGAACTAGAACCCCTCTTAAGAGCTACTGGAGTAACACTGCATTTAATAAACCCTCCCTTCCCCAAACCACTGAAAGAACATTTCACTCTCACTCACATAGCGTGTTGCAAGTTGGTTCTCAGCTTGACGTAGTTCATCGCTGCCCTCTCCTGCTGTTGTCGCGCGGCTTCTTCCTGTTGCCTTTGAGCCAACATCCACGTTACTTGCGTGCTTAAAAAGACCATTATTCTATTTTAAACATGAACTGGTTTTGTGTATGAACACTAACACAAAGCAGACCTACTTGTCTACGTACTTGTAATCGAGTGGAGCTTGGTGGTGTTCAGGCTGCATAGGATAGACACCCATGTAACTTTCTTCAGGTCGCAATCTCTTGGGCTCCCTCATTATTGTGGAAGTAAGCTGAGGTGTCTGCATCATGACTGGTGTGTGCATTGTCTGCTCCCTGTTCAGCCACATACTGTCACTACTGCTGCTTTCTTCAGCTGGAAGGAAACATAGGACATCAGTAAATTTTTTCAAACTAGTCCAAAATTGAATGTTTAAACATGACTTCAATACATGTGCTTTCCGCTTACTGAGAATCAATTTCTTTACTTTTTGCACATCTTGCATGTGCCCCAAAAGGCCTGGATTTGTAACAACTGGCTAGAGTATTTAAAATACTTTTATATTCCGTGACTTAATGGAGCGCAATGCCTTTATTTTCTTTTGTGAATCAGTGTTATGTTACTCAGACTCTTCAATTGAAGTTTTCCCACCAAGACATATACATGCACAGAAGTTATCCTGTTTCAAAAAAAAAATACATTAAAGCATACAAGTTCACTCAAGCTAACAAACAGAGATTGACATGTGTAGTTTATATGAATATCTACTCTAGTAAATCTTCTACCTTCAGGTACTTTCCGCTTCCCTGTTGCCGGCTTTGTCTTCTTATTTCTTACTGTAGATCCTCGACTACTAATTCCACTAATCACTGACATAGTATCATCATCCCCACCAGCTAATAATGAGTTTCTGTAGGACATGAGAGGAAGCCACACATCTTCTCTTCGTAGAGACATCTGAAAGGTCATAAACTTCTCCAAGTAAACATACCTTTAAATGGAAAAATATAATTATAAAGATGCAAAATATCTGCAACAAAATGTTAACATGTCACGATAAGTAACTACTGAAATTAACACTCAATGCTCCTCATCTACTTAGCAAGAAGGCCTGACAACAGCAAATCCAGAACATGATTTCTGTTCATTCGCTACAAAATGAGAATAACAAGGATAAATACAATTTACCATTTGTGATTATGCTCTACTGCATTAGTGTAAAATTATCTTCGTGTGCCAAAGGTTGCACTTTAGGTGAATGCAACACAGAAGTACGTATTTATTCAGATGCATGTCTTGTATGGTTATCATTACAAATATTAAGAATATTAAGAAAATACTTACACTGTTCTTTTGTCTTGTCTGAGAAGTTTGGAGGAGAACTCACTCAGAATATCAAGAAATGCCAAATTTAAAGGCGGGTGGCTCTCACCTTGAGGATTCGGCTCCTTAAAAGCAAATTCTATGCCATCCCTAAGGAAAAGTTAAAATTAAGTCACATAAAGCACAAACTAAAGAGAAAGTTCTATGCACTGGGAGCTATCAAAACTGAACACCTTTCCCCTACATCAAGAAAGCCATACCTCGCTGTTTCCATATTCTGGCAAAAAAAGTGAACACTATTTATAATTTGAATCTGAACACACTCTTCCTATCATGATGTTTCTACCTTGCATTTCAAGTTTTCTGCACGAGGCCAACATGACCACCACTGACAATGAAGTGGATCGGTTTCCTTACTGTCACAGCTATAAGACATTAAAAATACTTTTTCATGATAGCGTCAACAGTGCTACCAGTTACAGGCTTATACAACGACACTGAAGAACATCAACATTATTTAACATCTGGGTTTGGTTCAGGAACAAAACTGCAGTCATCTCCTAATCTATAAATGGGCTATATCATCTCTAGTGCTGATGTGTTTTGTATTAACAAACTAATTTTAAAAGACTGAAGAGATATTTTAATGTTAGTCAAGAAGTGTTTACAAAAAGGGAAGTAATACAAAGCACACAATTACTTGTGTAACATAGCAATAGCTTCTCTTGTTTTCAACTGATCCAGTCCAAACGTTAAAGCAAAACGTCGAGCAAGTTCCTTTATGCCACTGAATGTCGGTGATGATCTGTCAAAATTATAACCATTTTCTTGAATCATTTCATTGAAAAGCTGTATGAAATGAAAAGGGAGATTTTCATTTATTAAAAGATTATGCCAAACTTTGGACCAATTGACACAGAACTAAGTTTCAGTAAAAAAAGTGGTTTACAGCTTTTTTTNNNNAAAATTGGTTTTAATTTTTTTTTTTTTTTTTTTCTTTTTTTTTCATAATTCAACAACCCCAAAAGACAAACATGGAGATTCAGGAAAACCAAGTTAAGGCTACTCTTGAAGAGTCTGCATTTCAGAGTTAATTCTTGAAATGCACACAGTCCAAGCACACATCAAATTGTAAATGTGTTGGATGACAGATCTCAGCACTTCCCTAAATGAGGTGTTCTAGAGTTGAGAACACTAAAAATTAAGAGGCTTCCCTGATACATACACTGACAGAGAAGAAATAAATAAGGTAAATTCTCACCTGGTCTTTACTATTACAGTTTGTCAAACTACTACTTTCTAAT
The DNA here is from genome assembly GCA_013400535.1 of Scopus umbretta. Taxonomy (NCBI): domain Eukaryota; kingdom Metazoa; phylum Chordata; class Aves; order Pelecaniformes; family Scopidae; genus Scopus; species Scopus umbretta. Next base: position 37,413 of record VZTL01040983.1, read on the forward strand.
TTTTTTTTTTTAAATCTTTTCAAAATACAAGTATAACCAAGAAATTCTAAAATGGAAACATGTCTTCAGGGAAGTTGCCAAAGACACCAGAAAGTCTGCCACTGAGAATCAGACTTTTAACTATTCATCAATAGTCAGCAAAACTGAACACTGAACTTCACAATCTTTTTTTTCTTTGCTCAATTTTTCTATTACTTTCTAATTTTGTCTAACACATTTACCCTTCACTCTCTCATAGAACACAGAATAAACTAAAACCAGACTTACTAGGGCTATGAACATTAACTTTTCATTTAAAGATAAGTTTTGGCCCATCGTTGCATACTTTTCTTTTGTGCTGGTGCAGCTCACTGCAACTTAGTTATTCCCTTTAGCCACTATCACTTCTAGTATTTCTTCTCTGGTTAGTTTCTTTTTTAAGAAGTTTTCCTGGAAAAAATGCTAGTTACATATTTAACTTTACATGTGGGGGGGTTTTGTGTGTGTGTTTTATAATACTTGGGTCCCCCTCATGTTACTATTCTTATTGCCATATTAGGATTGTGTAACTGTCTCCCTGTTACGCACGTAATTGTACTTACTACACTCACTTCCTCTGTCTGCCCTTTAAAATACAAGGGGCTGGTTACTCTTGAGACAGAGAGACTATGTCTGCCCTTTAAAATACAAGGGGCTGGTTACTCTTGAGACAGAGGAGACTAATAAGGATAGCATTTACCCCATAACACAAAAATTTGTGAACTCTGGTGAAAAGTCAGCAAAAACTGTAAGAGTATTTAGTTGCATATTTTATGTTGCAGTTCCACCAGCTAGTTAAAGTCATGCTGCCGTCAAGAGGAAAGGCCTCATCCTCCCTTGTACTTGCAATATCCATAGAGATAAACCAGCTTAGGGGGCTTCATTAAGGACTTTTTCTGGTTAGGTCTCAGCCAGGATCAATATAGAGATCCATATCCATTATGTGGCTCTATGACCTCTAGTCAAAAAAGGAAAAGAAAAAAAGAAAAAAAGAAAAAGAAAAAAAAAGAAAAGAAAGGTGTGGGGAGAGAGAGGACAAATTGGGGTACATTCTTCCTTTCAACAAATAGCAGAGATCTATGTTGGATTACAGTGGTTTGCAGAGATATGGCTTTATTGTTCTGATCCTGTAAATAAGATTCATGCAGATGGTTCATGTGAGCAGATGAATCCGACTCTGACCTCGACTGAATTCATCAGGTCTCCACACAAACAAGCTCATTTACTGAAGAGAGCATTAAATCATGTTTTAATTTCAAAGATGGGTGAAGCCCCTACCAAACATTAAGAAATACTGAATTACTAAAACTTCCCATTACTTCTCAGAATAGTTAAAAAAAAAAAAAAGCAACAAAAAACCTCAACGTGAAAAACCACCCCACTCCCCCCGAAAAATAAAGAAACAAACAAAAAAAACCCAAAAACCCATCAAACAAAAACACAAAACCCCACCACACAGGCAGGAAGTGTTTTCCCTTGTTTATCTGTTCATGAGTAAGTAAACTAGCAGTTTCACAACACATTTCTGAATACGTGACTCAAACTATTGTTTTAGAGTTAAGAAGGTATCACAGAGTGACATCAATTTCGTATTTCTTGGCCTCTCACAAACACTTTTCATAGCACAGTATCTGGTAAGTACAGGAAGACTTCTGGCAGTTTTTCAAATAGTTGCAGAAAATGTGTTTCAATTTCAAGCTATTTAGCCTACCTTCCCTAAGAATTTCTTCATTAATACCTCATACTAGCTATTAAACAACAGAACATGATCTACAGTATGGAATGTCATGCATAAAAATATTGTA
>VZTL01040985.1:0-17922 GCA_013400535.1 Scopus umbretta
CAGCTTGTCTGAACTCTTCTTGTAAATGGGCTGCAATGGACAGCCAAGGAGGAGCCCCTGGCCAGCAGGCTCCTGCAACCGCAGAGCAGTCACAAAGTCAGCAGGTCACAGGGTCACAGTGCCGTGTTTCCTCAGAATTGCTGGCTGCTGAGAACTGTGGACGATGAGAGTATTACTGTGATTCAGAGTGAAAGCCAGCTGTAAGAATCACAAAACTGTTTGCAAACCACAACACTCACCTCTCCAACAGCTCTGTGAATGGGACTGGGGGACCACCAGGGCTACTCTGTCCTGGGACTCAGCAGCGCGACAGCAGGTGGCAGCCCCAGCAGGAGCGGCAGTCTAGAAGGCAGAGAGACCACCTCAGGACCCTCCAGAGCAACAGGTCTCTTCTAAGAAATGTGCACAGCCTGTTGGCTGAGGAAGGTCAATGGGCATTGCCCAGTGAGACATCAGGCACTAGAAAGTAAATGAAAGGGAAAATCCAAAGCCATTCCATCACCAGAGGAACTGTTGCAGGGCCACACAGCAGACCAGTGTCTCACCTCACTGCAGCATTATTGCAGGCTCCTCAGTCAACAGGAGGTGATAGGAGCAATGCCAGTGTTGAAAGAGGAAGCTCAACCCTGGGGAAATGCATTGAGGAGGGGCGTGAGGTGTTTCCTCCACCAGCGTTGCTGTCTATGTCACAGCCACCGGCAAATGGTCATCACAGGACATCTCACTAGTCACATGCCAGGAGCACCACTATGAGCGTTCATTGTGCCTGCGCACCGCACTGCAGCTGGTCTGGAGGAATATTCACTCTCTCCAAGGACAGTGAGCGAACAGGTAATTCCTTCTGGCTATTTGCTGATCTGGTTATTTGAGCTCTGCAAGGCACTGCCTTTCCCTAGACATGGTGGGACACCAAAACAGTGGCAGAGAAACCGAGAGAGGGCTGGAGCCTCTGTATTTTCAAGGGCTCATTTTGATACTGGCCACATTAGACACGTTTGGGATGCCTAAGGGCTGTCTCAGCCTTTGCTAGACCTCCCTGTTGTCTGTTATGGTCTACCCTTATATCTTCTGGGCTATAATACATTCCTCACATCCAAAACACAGAGCTGCTGCAGTTATCAGCCATAGCACATTCCTCACATCCAAAGAGGTATCCTGGCATGATTCCTCAGCAGCATGATTTTCAAAGCTAGCTGAGACTTGCAGATGCACGTATATGCTGCAGCACTGTCCTATGTTTTGCTCATTCAGGACGCTTTCGAGCCCTGGGGACCTGCACCCATGAAGCCATGTTCCCCTTGCAGGGAAAATCCAAAGACATTTCAGACCTCCCAGGTCTTTTCTGTCTGTGAACAGTTGCACCTGGAGTATACTCCTGCATTAACTCCTTCAAAGCAGGAGGGCAAACAGCAATATTGCCCTTAGATCCAGGGTGGTAAAACCACCCACTAGATCACATACAGCTCATCACTGTATTTCACATGGCTGCTGATCACATTTCTTGTCATAGCATTGGTGGGTTTTTTGTCTTGGAAATGTGGCAGATTGGTCTAATACTTCTGTCCTGGTTTCAGCNGAGAAAGACCAACTTTCACAATCCCTGAAAGGCAGCATGCAGACCCCAGTACTCTGATTCTTGCTGCAGACTGCTAAATGCTACAACTTCGTACAGGATCCAATGGCAGCTAAAACTAATGAGAGATGTACTAATAATTGCTCTATCACTAAAGAAAAGTGATGCAAAGACAGCTCAGGACTGAAGGGGAGGACAACTGTCCTTTTGCTATACATCTCCTTGAGCATTTTGAGCTGTAAGCGTGCTGGCTGGCTTCTCCTGAGCACGGCTATAAGGGAAGGAATGAGAGCTGGGTTTAGGCATCCCCTTTCCATTATCATATGGTTGTAACAGCTCACATAACTCCTAGCTGCAGGATACTTGCTGCTGCCTGATCCGAGTCTGGCCCAAAACAGAAGCCCTAGCATTTTCCCCTGCTGCCCTCCATGAGCAGTCTTCCCCGCATGGGACCCAGTGAGAACCTGCGCTTTTCTCTCCTCCACAACTGATCAGGCTTGTGTCTTGCTCCTTTCCCTTCCCACTAGGTACCCTACGGCCAGCTCTGCTCTGCAAAGTCATCTCCATGGTCTGGTTTTCACTGTTGGTAATACCCTGAACTACCTGAATTAATCACCGATTCAATCAAGAGTCTAGCTTCTAAAAAGTTTAATCTGCTTTTGCAGGAACTGTGCCTCTTAATAGCCACAAAATGAATGTCAGCAGCTGCAATATCACAGCCTATGAAAGCTTTCCGCTTATCCAGCTGTGTGTTTACATCCCAGTTTTTCTTTTGGGCACTTTGCTGAATGCGTTGGCACTGTGGGTATTCTGCTGCAAACTCAGCAAATGGACAGAAACTAGAATATACATGGTCAACTTGGCTGTGGCTGACTACCTGCTGCTCTTTACTTTGCCTTTTAAAACTTTATTCCAGTTCCATCAGCTGAAGGTAGGTAGGTGGTGCCTGGTTCTGGAAGGTGGCTATTTCATAAACCGCTTAATGACCATCAGTGTCATCACTGTCATAGCAGCTGATAGGTACCTTGCAATCAAGTACCCTTTGAAAGCCAAGGTGCTGAGGTCACCGCTGAAGGCAGCTTTTGCCTCTGGATTTCTTTGGATAGTCATTATCTGTGTAATGTCCCTCATTAAAAAGTTAGAAGACCGAGAAAAAGATGAACTTTGCTTTGAAAAATCTTCTGTTAAGCCCTCAGTCATCATACTGTGTGTTACTATTGTAGGGTTTTTCATACCACTGATCATCTTGAGTTATTGCTCCATACAAGTCATTGCAGAACTCATGAGAAAGAAGAATGAAAACTGTCACAAGGAAAAGCTAATCAGGAAGGCCATCTACATCGTGTCTGCAAACATGGCTGTATTCATCATATGCTTTTTACCTCTTTTCCTCGGGCATCTCCTTCGCTTTATAATGGAATCCATCAGCTCCAACTGTTCTGCAATACAGAGGGTTAATAATTTTGTTCACCTTGCCTCGGTCCTCGCAAACACAAACTGCTGTCTGGATGCTATTTGTTACTACTTTGTCAACGAGGAATTTAAGGAAGCATCTCCCACGCTAGCAAAGTCCAAATCTGAAACCAGTGATGAAGCTGAAATTCAGCTCCCATGCAGAACACATTAGTGCAAAACACATGCAGCACACATTTTATACTTGTTATGTTCAAGTTCAGCTGGAACTCATGAACAGGCTTTCACAATTTCTTTTTGTGTGAGTGGGATGGAGGGACTTTCTGCTAATGGGAAGGATTCAGACACATCAAAATTAGCCCTGATTCAGACAACCACAGCAGTCCAGATCCTAATGTAATGATCTAGGTTGCCACTGACAATTCTTTGCCTTATGCAAATTTGAGTAAAATCATAGCTTTCCCCTGAAAAAAAACTGTCTTTCATTTTCCCAGAAAACCCAAAACATGTACAGCCAGTAGTAAAGTGGATTTTTGTCCCTCCTCTCCACCTTGGATCAGTTTTCATGCAGCTGTAGCTGTGACAGAAACAGAGGTTATTCCAAATATCAAAAAAGAAAAAAAAAAAAGAAAAAAAAAGTGAAACCACTGCAGAAAAATAAAGGATTATTTTTTTATAAGTCACAAACTTCTTGTTCTTTAGTTGGTAATCACGCACAATCACAGCAGCAGAGCCAGATTTAGCCTGCTTTAAACAAGTTTACAGCACTGTCCGTACTACTTAACAGCTACAAAATGGCCATCAATTGCAATACAAGGTCAGAAGAAATTGCAATTGCTTCTACTGGGGAAAAACTTTACATCAAAAACATTTGAGTCAAATGGCATTAAAGCTACTATCCAAAGAGTTGGGATGGGGTGGTGGGAATAAGGATTCTGTATTAGTGGTCTACTCAACCTTATAATGCAAAGGACTGTCTAAAAGAAGTGGCAGCAAGTTGTTCCGAAGTATCCAATATAAATAAATCCATGTTACTGGCACAGAGAGTAGTCTCTTAATGAGTCAAATGAAAAAGGTGGGGGATTGGGCAGTTCAGGATTTGCTCTGTCTGTCCCCAAAAGGAACAGCTCATCTTTCTGGCTGTCCAAGCGAGGGGCAGGGGGTAGGAGCTGCAACGCAGACTGGGATTTTCAAAGGCAGCACAGCACATGCCACTCTGCATTGCACTTACCCACAGACAGCTAAACAGGTAAAACCCCTAACTAGCCCCTTTGTAATGATGTTCAGACAGCACCCATGTGCCCTGGGGTGGGACGTACCAGGCATATACCTTCACCCACCTTTCCCAACCCTGGGCTGGGCTTTCATCTGTCTGCCTGTGCTGGGCCAAACCCTGCTGCCACCTCAGTGGCCTTACAGCCCCACTTCCAGCTAGACCTTTGCATCCCCTCCCACTCAAGGCACATAGAAAAAGGAAGAAACCCCTTAAAGAGAGACCTTGTTGCAGGCAACCATAAAGCAGAGCCCCCCATCCACCTGCCCAGCAAAGCCCACGCCACCTGCACAGGACAGTAGCAAAGCCTTGACAGCTTTTCAAGGGGATGTAGGCTTCTCACTCTGCTTGCCAGAGATTCAGGCAGAAATGGGGAAATCTGCTCTGCCACCACCAAAACCTGAGAGCAGTATCTGGCCTTTATTCACTGCACAATGGGGAGGGGGAGTAGGAGAGGCTTTAGTTTTAAGGACCTTTTAAGGAGGTTGGCTTCTCCCCTCTTCTACTCCTACATTTTCTTTGAAAAGATCAAAGCAGCAACAAATGGCACTGTGCATACAGAGATGGGCACCTCCTCCCAGCTCAGCGCAAGGTGCAGCATGGCCCTGGCAGTGATTTCACACTGCTTATCTGGGCTCACACTTCGCCTTCTCCAGCCCTGTGCGCTGACAGGTCTCCTGCATCACTGCAGTAACATATGCACCTTTGTGACTTTAATTTGATGGACTGTTCCCAAATAAGGCTAAACATACCTTTAAGATTTTGCTCCCCAGTATGGGATTTGTGTGCACAGTGATTTGAAAGATTACCTGATTGCCAGTGTGTTTTTTCTACACCTCCAGTCTCACCAATGTGGATGATAGTTCTTCAGAGGTGAAAGCTCTGCACAAACCAAACTGTTATTTTAGATGCCAGCACTTGGCCTTGTTAAATCTCATACAGTTGGCCTCAGCCCATTGATCCAGCCTGTCCAGATCCCTCTCCAGAGCCTTCCTATCCTCCAGCAGATCGACACTCCCGCCCAGCTTGGTGTTATCTGCAAACTTCCTGATAGAGCACTCAATCCCCTCATCCAGATCCTTGATAAAGACAAAACAAGGCTGGCCCCAACAGCGAGCCCTGGGGAACACTGCTTGTGACCAGCTGCCAACTGGATTGAAGTCTGTTCACCACCACTCCCTGGGCATGGCCATCCAGCCAGTTTTTAACCCAGCAAAGGGTGCACCTGCCTACACCATGAGCCACCAGCTTCTCCAGGAGAATGCTGTGGGAGACAGTACCAAAGGCTTTACAAAGTCCAGGCAGATAACTCCAACTGCCTTTCTGTTGTCCACTAGGCGAGTCACCTGGTCATGGAAGGAGATCAGGTTGTTCAAGCAGGACCTGCCTTTCATGAACCCATGCTGGCTGTGCCTGATCCCCTGGTTGTCCTGAACATGCCCACTGAGCGCACCCAAGACGAGGCGCTCCATAATCTTCCCCGGCACCGAGGTCAGGCTGACAGGCCTGTGGTTCCCCGGATCCTCCTTCCGGCCCTTCTTGTAGATGGGCGTCACACTGGCAAGCCTCCGGTCGTCTGGGACCTCCCCTGTTAACCAGGACTGCTGATAAATGAGGGAGAGTGGCTTGGCAAGCTCCTCTGCCAGCTTCCTCAGTACTGTCGGGTAGATCTCATCCAGCCCCATAGACTTATGAGTGTCGATGTGGCATAGCAGGTTGTTAACTGCTTCCTCCTGGATTATGGGGGGTTTGTCCTGCTCTCTGTCCCCATCTTCCAGCTCAGGGAGGTGGATACCCTGGAGACAACTGGTCTTGCTGTTAAAGACTGAGGCAAAGAAGGCATCAGCCTTTTCCTCATCCCTGGCAGCCATGTTTCCCCCCACATCCAATAAGGGATGGAGATTCTCCTTGGCTCCCTTTTTGCTGCTAATGTACTTGTAAGAGATAATAAAAAAAGCTTTTACAACAGTGGCCAGATTGAGTTCTAGCTGGACTTTTTGCCTTTCTAATTTCCTCTCTGCTTGACCTAACGAGATCCCTGTACTCTTCTTGAGTTGTCTGCCCCTTCTTCCAAAGGTGGTAGACTCTCCTTTTTTTCTTGAGTCCCCACCAAAAGCTCCCTGTTCAGCCAGGCCGGTCATCTTCCCCGCCGGTTCATCTTAGGGCACATGGGGACAGCCTGCTCCTGCGCCTTTAAGACTTCCTTCTTGAAGATTGCCTATCTTTCCTGGAGACCTTTGCCCTTCAGGACTGTCTCCCAACGGACTCTGTGTCCTGAACAGGCCGAAGTCTGTCCTCCGGAAGTCCATGGTAGTGGTTTTGCTGACCGACCTCCTTATTTCACCAAGTACTCTAACATATCATGGTCACTGAGCCCAAGACAGCCTCTGACCACTTTTCCCACCAGTCCTTCTCTGTTTGTGAAGAGCAGGTCAAGCAAGGCACCTCCCTTGGTAGGCTCACTTGGTAGGCTGTGTCAGGAAGTTGTCTTCCACACACTGCAGGAACCTCCTAGACTGTTTCCTCTCTGCTGTGTGGTATTTCCAGCAGACGTCCGGTAGCTTGAAGTCCCCCATAAGATGACAGAGTTGGACACAGCCAGTTCGATACCCTTCACAAGCACTGAATGGACTTGTTACAGAAAAACAGATCACTGGAAAGTAGAGAAGCTGCAGCACATTGGAGGTGGCTGCACAGGTGGGACACACACACAGAGTATAGGAACACATTCAAACCTCCCTCTAATTTTCACACTGTTGCTCACAGAGGTCTGGTAATGTCCTACACTAGTTTTCTTGCTTGGGGCTTTCCATTTGATGTTACTGCCACATTTTAACTGAACCCTGCTGCCAAGTACTGAACCAGCGCAGCTGACCAAAACACGAGAGTTCAGCTGAATATCAGCTGTGGGAGGAAAGTGTGAAAGCTGTCACCAAAAAAACGTGACATACCTCTCTTTCGTCAAAGAGAGAAAAAGGCGGCACTTCTGGGGAAGTGAAAATTAGGATGGCTCATTATCATTAGCTTGAGATAGAAGCCCTGAATGAAGGCTCAGAAACATCACTGAGTCACTCCATCAGGATGAACTGCCCTGTGTGGGCACTGCATGCACTAGCTGGGGACAGAGTCTGACACCATGCACTCGTCTTTCATCAGAAACTGTGGCAGCAGTTGTCAGCAGCTTTACTAACTTCAAAACTCCCATTTCATTTCTTTCTGCTGACATTTTTCTACCAAGGTGAACATACTTCTGCCTTTCTGGCCCTTAACTTTCAAGCCAGGCTCCCTGCTTTGGTTTGATAGAAGTTTGACTCTGATATTTCAGGCCTGATTTTTATCAGCCTCACAATTGCAACAGCAAGTCTGTAGGTCTCTCACCCTTGGTGGGTGCCACAGCCTGCAGTCACTTGTTTAACACTTGCCCTATGTCAGTATATAAAAACAGGCTCCAGAAACATCACGTTTCCATGAAAAGTCATGTTGTACCGACCAGGGATGGAAGGACCAGCTTTTCTCAGTGCCCCAGCAGAGAGACTCTCCATCACACCTCCACCACAGAGACGTCTCATTTCAGAAAGGTAGGACACCATCACGCACACCCCACGTGGGTCACACAGCTCCTCTGCATTGCTGCAGCTATCTCATGACCTGCTTAAGTTAACACATTCACACTTCTGCCTGTCACAAATGTTATTGAATAATTCCTTCTGAGAAGAGCCGCGGGTAGCAGAAGGAAGTGGACTGCATAATCTAATGTGGTTTCGCAGCAGAGAGACAGCAACAGACAATTTCTCACCAGTCACTGTGGGCAGGGCAGCATAGGCAGAACAAGGTCAGGAGTGATCTTGGGGCACGAAGGAAGAGATTCTTGTTTAAGCTATAATTTAATGGTAAATTAGATCCTTTACTGCTACTCACTTCCTTTCCTTAATATTATTCTGGTGAACAGAAGAATGCAGGTGGTGTTCAATACCTCTCTACTCTCCCAATGGCAACTGAGCAATCACAAAGAATTAAGCTCTTTATTTTATCACTTGGAGGCTGCTCCTTTTCATGTTCTGGGTACTGGCATTTAACATGTCCTTAGGGGCTGGCTCCCAGTCCCCGCCGGCAGGCAGCCCCCAGGCACCCACAGTGCCACCCTGTGCCCAGGGGGGCAGAGCAAGCTCTGCACCCGGGAGGAGCACACCAGCCAGCCATGGCCCTTCACCATCACTGACATCTTTGCTCTCTGCCACTGCAGTTAGACGTTTTTATCTCAAGTGACACAGTTACATTCACAGCATTTCAGCAGTTTTAGAGGCGGGGTGGTGCTTGGCTTCTGTTTTGTTTTTGAAGAAACAGAACTTTGAAAAATTTCAAAGGTGCAATAAACTGTGCAATGATAAAAGATATATCTGTCTTTAATCACATACATAGAATTTTTCTTTTTTACCTGCTGGCAGGACCCAAATGGTGGCTTTTGTCCCTTTGGGAAAAGCAGGTGATATTTTCAGTAGGCAGAGAGCAGCAAGGGGAGAATCTCCCCTCCTGCCTCCTGGAGGGATGGTGGTCTGCAGCAGTCATAGTTCTGGAAGAAGGGGCAGGGGAGTTCAAAAACAGCAGCATTGCTCTAGGTATGCATGTCTGAGGTTTTTTTTTTTGTTTGGTTGGTTGGTTTGGTTTTTAGATTCTTCTGTTCTCACCTCTCACATCAGGGACATCTGAGCTATTTCAGTCCCAGTAGGGAGGTCTCAGTAGAGGCAGATGCTGGACCAACTTCCCTCCTAGGTAAAGCACAAACTAGGAAACGGAGGTGCTGCCAAAAAGTTCCAGTGGAGGCAATGCACTCCCCTGCATCCAGGTGCCCACCTCCTTCTGGGCTGCCCAGGGCAGGGCCACCCCAGCACCCATTGCCTTCTCCCAGTGAAAGGGAAGTGAATCCCACCACCTGCCTGCCTGGGACAGGGATCCTAACCAGGCAGCATTCCCCACTGTTTTTCAAAGGAATAAAATAAAATTTAAAAAAGAGAAAAGGCCTCCCGTGGGGATGAGAGCATGGCAGAAAAAGCACTCTGTTTCAAAAAGGGTTTTCCTAGATTTTGCATTTAAAGGCACACCCCAGGTTCAGACTGTGCTGCTGGTGACAATTTATCTACTTGATCACTGTGAGGCAGATTTGAGGTGATGATACTGAAATAAGTTACAAAATCCAGCACATTTATATTTTTTGATGGATTCACACTGGCTTTATTTTTTGCCAGTAAACCTCAGGCTGATTTATTTCCACTGGTATATTTCAACACTTTCCTCTTCCTTATAAATGCACAAAACCCTCACATCTTACTCTGATTTCCCTTGAAACATTTCCCTATTTAACTCTACGAAATTTTAGGGTTTTTGGTAAAAGCAACTGAAGGAGGAATTGCTCTTCTGCTTTCAGATAGGGCTGCGTAAGCCAGATGCTAAAGAACGCGCATCACTTTTGTGCTTGGCCGAGTTTCTTCCATTGCCAGCTGCTCAAAGACATAGCATGTCAGTTGGCACATACAGAAGAGAGAAATCACAAAGAGCTTCCTTTTGTGCACTTAAAACCTCCCCCATAGTGCTGACAAGCACCCCAATGGCATGAAGGTTTCTGCCAATGTCAGAGGAGCAACAGGGACATGCAGCTTCCTGGCAGAGCGCACACAACTCAACAGCCCTTCTTGGCTCCATTGCTTTCAGCACTGATGGTGCCGGTTTGCAAGCCCTGTCCCCAGCTCAGGGACTGGACTGGCCTTTCCCCTTGCACAGTTTGTACCTGGATCCACACTGGAGGCACCCCACAAACCTCTCCTCCACAGAGGGATGCACAGGGGAGCTCTGGGAGTCTTTCAGTCACAGCCCATCTGCGATGCAAGAAACACCCTCCCTTGGCTCCAGGAGGTGTGCATACACCTGCCCTTCTTCCTCTAGGCTCTCTGCCATGGGAATCCCCCACCCCACTGCTACTCCCCATGCCCAGCCTGCCCCCAGATCCTGCTACAACTGGAAACTGCCTTTATGCCTTACATTGCTGTGACAGAGGAAAGAAATGGTGGTACAAGACCCACATGAAAATCTAGCTATAGAAATTGCTCTGTTAGCAATTACCCTTCCCAGAGAGTGAACTGTGCTGCAGAGCTCTGCTCTCTTTTTACCTCTCAGGTAAAAGGCTTTTCCTTCCTCAGCAAGACTCAGTGCTTGGCAGGATCACCCGAAGTCTCTGACTGTCCAGTATCACTACAGTATGCCACAAGACGGGCTGGCCTGCCTGCAAATGGCCGCTGAGGATCCAGCTGCTCGGCAAAGCCACCCGCCTCCCATACCATCAGCTGCAGCAACAACGGGCTTCCCCTCCCCTGGGAAAGGCTGGACATGACCAGGGTGAGGTGATGACAGAGGACAGGTTACCACAGCTGGAGAAGGCGGGGAAGGTCCCATGCCTGCAGAGCAAGCTTTTTCCAGCAGCCCTGTGATATCTCCAGTGCCTGAGGGTACCCAGCACAGTTCTCGGTGAAGATGCACAGGCACCACAAGAATTTCCATAAATGCAAGGAAAAGAGGGAAAGAAAGAAAGAAAAAAAAAAAAAAAAAAAAAAAACACCCAAAAAAAAAAAAAACACCCAANAAGAGAAAACCCCAAAACAACACACAAACTCCAAAATCCTCAACAACAAGCAAACTAACCAATCTACCAGCCATAGAAAAGGTGATTTACATGTGACAAATTCTTGGGTGCACAGAGGTGTGGCCACCAAACAGGGAAGAAAGAGGTGTGCCTTAGAAAACACGCCACTATTTCCCATCAGCCATTTGGACTCATCCTTTCCAGGTACTGCGGACTTCCCCTCCCCCCCCCTTTTTTTTTTTTTTTTTTTTTTTTATTGTTATCTTCTCCTGGAAATGACCCCAGAAGCAGCTCAGCCTTTCCAGCAGTCGTAGGGGGTACATTCTGGTGACCGGAGCTGGTTGCTGCCACTCTGAGTTATCCTGACTAGTGCTGAGCATCCAGCCCCAGTATGGCCCAGTCATCCTTGCCCAGTGCATTTTTTTTGTGTGTTATCAACTACAGGAAAAACTATCCAATAGAAAGAAAAAAAAAAACACTAAAAACAAGCAAACAAATAAAACCACAACAAAAAAAACTTTTCTGCAAGAAGTACCCAACGCTTATCTGTCTCTTTGGTATTGTCTCACTCACACTCCTTTTCCTTTCCTTTTCTGAGAAAAAAACATTCCTAATCTAAAGCCAAGATGCAATGATCAGAATACGTTTATTACAAAAAGGACTGCCAAAGTCAGGGATCTTTCCATAAAGCCTGACTGCCCTGTATACCTACCAACACAGCTGTCAAACACATATTGGAGGCGTGAGCACGCTGACAGCCTGAATCATCACAATGAATTTATGCCAGGGCAGAAGTTGAAACCACAGCATGAGGATTTTTCTTTTTTTTTTTTTTTTTAAACTGTGAACTTGCAAAGTGCTGAGCTGTGCAAGCCCATTCCTTTCTGCAGCACCTTTTGCTGCCCAACCACCAGGTGCTCCACTGATGCTGTACATAGTGGCACTGCTGTGAGGCAGGAGCATAATGAAGGGTAAGCAGCAGGCCTGGCAAACAGCAATATTTAACTTGCATGCATTTTCCCCAAAGAACACACACTTACCAGCAAGGTGAATTCACAGATAAGAGCGGTAGGTGCCAGAGATTTTCCTCAGGCCTTTATTTACCCTCTTGCTGTTAAACACGTTTATAAGCCATGCTGAAACAGGTGGTAGGGAGCCTTGGTTTCATGAAAGTCCAGTGCTCTTCTATAAAAGCAGTATTTACTGCTAATTCTGGTGCAACTTCACCCACCTTTCCAGTGACAGCAAAAGCCAGTCTAACCCCTCCCAAGAGGTGCTGATGCAGGGCCAGTGTGGTTTTGCAAGACTATTAATGACCCTTAGTTCAAGCAGGCACTGGGAAAGCTGACACTGGGAAATCAGACTGGTCTTGGTGCTCAGTGAAGTCTCTTTACCACCACAGCTTAACAAAACAGCCCGTGACTGAAGAGAAGAAAGGCAGCCAAGAGAGGAAGGTGAGTGGCTAATAGATCCCAACCAGAAATACTCTTCCCCAAATGGAGCAATGATTATTCAAGGTCTGCTCCTCCAGCCTGTCCATGCTGGAGTGACAAGCCCAGGACATGCATTTGACACCATGTGCAGGAACACAGCCCCAGACAGACATCCTCCCCGGCCTCGGCCTGCCCACATCCAGACACTTGCCATCCCTGCCCATGGCAGAGCCTGGCCCCTGTGCTCACAGCAGCCTGCACTTACCCATAACTTAATGCAGCCCAGCTCTCGGTTGAAAGCTTTCAGGTGAGTTATCAAAGTGCCTTTTCCACAGCGTTGCACCTCCAGCTCTTAGACTTAGGCAGCTCTCAGCACTGTAAACCAGTGACCCCTGCTGACAACAGCCCTGAGCTGGCATCAACCCCTCCACACACCGCCAGCACCAACACAGCCTCTGCTGCTCCACCTTTCTCTTCCTAAACACTTGCCCCAGCTCTTTGCCTGGCTCTCTCTCACATTTCCCTAGGAGCTCTTGTGCCTCCGACACTCCTTTATGTGGTCTAGATCTGAGGGTATAGTAAAGATGGTGCTCAAGTGCTAGAAACACAAATGAAGGGGCAACAATTAAAAGTAATGCTCTGACCACCATTAATTTACTTGCAATGCAAGCAGCACACTGGGGCAAGCTCTCATCATTACATTTCACTATGGCAGAGCAGAATCTCACAGTGCTTCTCCTAAAGAGTAAAAATAAAGCATTTCTTTTACTGTTAAGCAGATATCTTGTTTGTATCTATTTACTAGATTCTTTTCCATGTTAGATAAAATAAACTGTGGACAACTGGGCCAAGAGTGACCTAGCCAACAATTAGTAGCAAGCCCCAGGTCTGTCATCTATATTAACTGCAGCTGAATGATATTTATACCTTTTTCTTTTCTTCTTTTTATACCTTTTAATCACAGCATTAGTGATTTTGGCAGCAGAATAATGTATTTTAAAACATTTAGACATTGTTTAGTCAAATGATACAAAATTAAATACAAAGGATCTACCTTCTTTTGCCAGACAAAGCTCCATGCAGTAGGTATTACCTTTTGCAATACAAGAAGTAGCAATGAAACTTAGAATAGCCTTGAGCCAACTCCTGAAAATTATAACATAAAATAAGATACAAGCTCTCTTACCTCAACTTCCAGCCAATAACCCAGAAAGTACTGCTTCAGTGAAGCTTACTCTTACCTACAGATGCTGCATGACAAAGAAGCATCTGAAAAAAAACTACATTAATTCTTTTCACATCCTTTTTTCTCTTTTCTCCCTCCCTCCCTTTTTTTCTGTAGTGCTTGGTTGCTGGGTTTCTTTTTATAGAGTGCAATGATGTATGGGGGAACTCCTGACTTTCAGTGAGCTGTGGCCACTGCTGAGATCAGTGAACAAATCTGTGATAAATTAGGCATGGAGTAAAGCAATCTAGTGATTATACCACCTGGTAAAGGGCTAGTGTCAACTGGCAGAAAATATGGAGGACTCATACCAAGGTAAGAGTTTATGCCACTCTGGGATTACATTGATTGGTACTTGAAGTGTGCAATCAGTTAGGGTCTTCTCTGCCCCTCTCAATGCTAACACACATGCAGCTGTCACATTATAAGGTGATTTCTGATTCACCTCAATCTTTTGTATATGAAAGCACAGACTTGCAGAAAAGGCAGGAAGAGACCATGTAATGAAAGGCCAGCTGAGCTATTCCCATGTTAAAACTAGCAGAATTTTGTCTAACCTGCTTTTAATAACACCTCACAGCAAGAGATATTTCTAGTTTCATCTGTCTTCAGCATCAGAAGGGTTTATTTTCATTTCCAGGTAGAGCATTTCCAACTGCAGTGTAAATCCATTATTTCTTTTCCCAGTGGATATAGCAAACTATTCCCTTCCCCTTCAAAGCTACCATTTATGTATTTGAAGACCTATTTATGCTCTCCACACTTCAACATACATGCTCTAAATACACCTAGCTACTTCTGCACTTCAGGTGTAGCTCACTGTTTTCTCCCGTTCTCTAGGCTCTCTCTTGGATTGAGCTTGGTTTTTTCCTTTCTTTCATTTTTAAGAGAGGCACCCAAGAGTGAATATAATTCTTCTAAGGCCTTAAACAACTACATACCCCATAATCATGCTGAGCTTTTTCTACAACAGCATAATCTTCTATTTCATTTCCAGTCATACTACATTTGCAATCTACTCTAAGCCCCAGATCCCCTTTTTCAAATCTGCAGCTTATCAAGCTCACCCATATCTCACATTTGTGCTCACAACTATTCCTATGTATGTGCAAAACTTTGCATGTGTCGTACTGCCTCATTGAATTATTTCTTTTTCAAACCATTTATCCAACTTGTCAACAACATTTGAAATATTAGAGTTCACTTGCACTGTCTTGTAGAGCTTCTCATTCTTGCAATAACTAATTATATTGTAAATAGAGTTAAGTCTTAGGTTAAGAGGCCACAAACAGAGAAAGTAATGTTTCATAACACTTATATTAATATAGGGAAATATCATTGTAAAAGAGTATGTTCACACAGTTAAACTACAGCCATTTTCTCTGTACCATTATGAATTACGCTAGTCCCTATTAGTAGACAGCCTACACAAAAATCTAGAAATACTACTCCTTTGTCCTGCAAGAACTCTGTTTTATGCACCAATTTCTTGACTGTAAGTTGTCAGAGATCTATGAAAGGCAGCATGAAGGTAAAGCCCCTTCCCACTGGCTGCAAAAGCTGCGCATTTCTACCCACCACTATGTGAGATCAGAGAGACATGACAGATGCTGCACCTCTTCAAGCTGCGAGCTATGCAAAGAGAAGCAATACTACTGCTGTGCTTCAGAATACCAAAGCTGAGAGGCATCATGGATTGGTTTTAAATTAACCTCAGTTTAAGACTTTTTTGTTAAACAACAGAGAATGGCATGCATTGGAGAGAGGCAGTGCAACGTCATAGCCAGGCACTCTGGGGCCCCTCTGGTGGCTCCTATTTTACCCTACGCCAGACTGGATAACTCTGTCAGGGCGAAAGAGATGACCAAATTGTGCCTTTAAGTTTAACTACTGACTGATTGACACATTCCCCAGGCCAAAACTGCCCTCTGCTGCTCAGCACCAGAGGAGGCCCTGAAGCCTCTCCCACCATGGCCCTGAGCAGAGCTCTGTGGGGCTCCATCATGACAACCTTCTCTGACAGCACTGCAGGCTGCAGCTTCACCCCGTGGGAGCAGAGGGTCTGACCCTGAGAAGATACCCAGCGCCCATTCTGGCAGAGTGGCAAAGGCCTGAGTTGTGACCGGACTCTGGCAGGCTGCAAGTCCCTGGCTCACTAGCTGAAGGCATCTCCAGGGAAGCTTTTCTCTTTCAAGCTGGGAGATGACCCTCAAGCTGTGATCCAGGGTGTAAAGGCTTGCTGTTTTGGGAATACTGCAGATTTAAGGTGGAATTGGAGAAATAACTGCACATCTGGCCAGCTGCAACTGCATATCTGCGTGCTCCAGAACAATTCCAATTGGAGATGTAGGCTTAGTGAAATGATTTGCAAAGGAACTTCTTCCTCTGGCCTAGAAAATATACACCCAACATCATATCTAAAGACCCTTTTTGCAAAGACCAATATAGGTCACACTTGGTGCATGCATATAAGGTAATCACTGGGATCAGTGAGGAGTCCAAAAGCACAAGACTTCAAGGCAATGATACAATTAAATTCCTACGTGATAACCTATCTTCATAAGTTTCTTGGCCACCTCAGTACAATCCCTGTACAACTACCCCGGTCTTAGCAATCACCCTTCCTACCCAATGCAGGAGGAAATGGGGTTTATTCAGAGCAGCCTATTATAACAGCACAATAGTTTTTTTAGTAGAGGCTAGCACTTGCACTTAGCTCACACGCCCTTCATCCTACTCCCAACAAAGGAGGCAGTCTCTCAGGACAACCCTGGTTTGTAGCATAAAAAAAGGAGGCAGTTCTTCTTGGAGAAAACTAACTAGTCAGCATACATTCAGGGCCTTTATCCGACTCCTGGAAGGCCCCCATGCCCAGGACACTGCAGCAGAACAAAACCCTACATAATATATGGCAAGAGTCATCCCAGGGGGCAGCCACACTGGTATCTGGCCTCCACACCTAGCACAGGCCAACACACCTCTAGCTGGTTGCAAAATTTTTAAAGTGCAGACGCACATGCACACACACCCCACCACTGGAGGCAGCCTGGACCACTCTGGGCTTCAGATGATTGCTGGGTCTTTCAGAGGCTGTGTCCACAGAAATTCAAAAGTTGTCATCTCAGGCAGATATTTCAGTAACCTGGTAAGGTTACTTGCCAAAACTTCTGTCCCTGAAGATTTTTTTTTAAACTTAACTTTTCTCTTTGTTAAAAAAAAAAAAAGTCTGCATCTGATTGTGTGATAGTTTCTGCCATTGTAGCATTAGTTAATTTTAGAGGTTTTCATCTGTTTGAGTTTTTTCACTTTCCAGCAAATTGCTTTTTTGATCCCTTTCATGTTATGAGGTTTTTCTACACAGGCTATTTATAGGAATGCACCTGTGCTAAAGTGAAGGGACATTTTCAGTGTTTCAAAAAAATCTCTAGCACTTGCTTTGAAGTGGAAAGTTAGAAGGTAAGTGGCATGATTATACTCATAGGAAGTGCAGTTTTATTTCCAAAGCCATTTATTCACTCTAACTTGTGTGTAAAGACACTTGGCTATGGCAGGCAGCCAGAACAAAGACAACCATATCGACTCAGCTAGACTAACATTATATATCAGAAGGAAATAAGTATCTAGCCACCATTAGGCTCAAACACAGTAAGCTCTCTGTGCACAGAGGAGGATGAATTCCCACTCTCAGCAAAACAAGCCAGAGTGCCTTTCCCCCTTGGGAGCCAGCTAGGCTGGCAGCACATTGCAGCACCCCCACCCTCTCCCCCTTCTGCAGCATCCAAGACACTGAGACCAAGATCCACCAGTTATATTTTAAATACTAACCATGTGCTGACAGCAAGGGCAGATAACCTACATACAAAGCAGAAACAAGCTACAGCAGGTTGAACTTACCTCCACTACTATGCGCTTTAGACACCAGATTCAAGGATCGCTAATTCTCTTCAAGGTAGAGACGCCTTCTGCACTGGAATAAGTAAGAAAATTTGCTCATTATTAAAATAAAAAGCAGTTGGCCAGGACAAATTAAATTAGGAGAGATGAGAACAAAATAAAGTTCATAAAGTAAGTGTGCATGCAACCACATGTACAACGTAATGACTGTTAATAAGTCATTATGACATTGATACACACACAAATATATAGACATACTTTTTTTTTTTAATATGTACACATATGGGGAGAGAGTGCACCACACAGAGGAAAAGCTCCACCTTGATGCCTCTTGTACAATATACAGACATAAACTACCCCAAGATGGCACTATCGGGTAGCGTTTCTGCTACCAGCACCAGCAACCACCCAGAACTATGTCTTTGAAGCAATTGCAGGGATCCCTGTAAACATTTTCTTAACATTCTTTTTTTTTTTTTT
>VZTL01040985.1:17956-36951 GCA_013400535.1 Scopus umbretta
TTTTTTTGTCTGTCTGACTAGCTATTCCTGGGCACTTTCTATTTCTCAGCAGCACTCACTGCATCTCCACGTTAATTTACTCAGTGATTCAAGTTGGGACTTCGGTACCCTGGGATCTGTCAGGACACACATTATGGAAGCAGTGAGGTTGACAGCAGTTCTCATACCCTTAGATCTGCTTGCCAAGATAAGTGGACTCAGACTGGAGAGTCTTCACTGACAAGTGCACTCTGCCAGTAGACTTGGCTGTGGTGGAGCAATTTGTACTATAGTCTGCAGAAACCTCAAGAAAAACACCAAGCTAAGCAAACACGCAAGCCATGGGCATGCTAACTGCCATCATCCCAGTGAGACAATACCAGTATGAAAAACAATCCCCAATTCACTTCTCAAATAGCCCTGTCCCTTGGACAGCAACATTCATTTTGGCCATACTGCAAGGGCCCAGAGCTTGTCCCGCTTCTCTGCAATCCTCTCTGCAAATCCTGACAAAAAGGTCACCACTCTCTCTCACACTTTGAGACATTCTGGATCAGTCTTATTAATGCACAGCTGAATACACACTGGTCTGAAAACAATAAAAAGTTAGTGGCAACTTGATTACATAAGTTAAAATGGGAAAGACCCAGAATGCAAAGACACATTAATGAAACAGGGCACATCTCAGATCTGGAAAATGTTACTTTTAGATCAACCTGTGATTTTCATTTGACTTCAATTCATTGCAGTTATTGGCTTGAGTGTGTAGAGCTTCCTGTCCAGCAATGCCAATCCCTACACTAGGGAAAGATGGATGAGAAGATGTTAAAGAAAATGGAAAAAAGGCAGTTTCCACCTAAGTCAGCTCTTTTTCTGTCTAAGCTGTTTGACAGAAATGGGTCTCAGAAAGTCGTAGCGTTGAGAGTGCATAAGCCCTGCAGATGAGGCAGCTCCTACCCCTTCGTGCAGGGCCATCTGCATGAAGGTATAGGAATGACTGTGCAAGGCACAAGTGTGCAGTGCAACTGCTGCTGCTGTTTTCCTGCACCAGCATCCCTCTGCAGCAGACTGTAGTGATGGTTGTTGACCTCCATCAGTACAGATGGAAAATGGTGATGGTCCAGTCAACAGTGCTCAGGTAATACTCGGTATAATGAAAATGCAAAGGAAATAATTTTCATTATGTGTTTCATTACCAAATGCAACACAAAGGTTGAGAAAAAAAAATGTTTTTCTGAGAAGAAAAAAATAAATCTAGATACACCATTTATCACAGTATTATGTTATATGGTGTAGATGGGTGAGCATAACATGACTTTCTGATCAGATCACTGCCTGTGTCAGGAAAAATAATGAGCCATAACTACACACTGCCAACTGGAATGGTGAGACAGAGCAGAGAAATATCCTATTTCACTGCAATATGATGTTACAACCCACAGGAGCCTGAGTGCTCAGGAAGCCTGTCAAGGAGTCGTGGTCTCCCTGCTCAGGTCCCAGGCTTGTATCCACACTGTTGCTAACCATTAGTTCCTTTTACCTTATGATTTGAAATTAGTTGATGGTTTCCTTGAAACCTTAGTTTCGTGCACACTTACCATTTTCTTTGGTTGTGCCGCTGCTCAGTAAGCACTGCATCTTCATTAAACAAAACCTTTTCTCTGTTTTAAGAGATCAACACAGTAGCCTCTCATTTTTCCCTTTCCAGGGGGTTCTTCAAAAGATAGTCTGTATGCATCCCATGGAATCACCTGTAAGAACTGCATGCATCTTGGTGGATGGCAACTGCTGTGGGCTGTGCTTCACCAGTGCCAGCCCAGCTATGCCAAGCAACCACAAATCCTCTTGACTGGCCAGCAGGCACAGGTGGGTTGTGCTGGTGAATCTTGTCATGCAGACTGCAAAGCACATTCATGCAGGAAGCTCTGTGTCTATTCTTGCGCAGTTTCGCTAAAACTGAGCTTGTAGCTTGACTGGCTGCTCCTTCCTACAAATACCCAAGAAAAGCTATAGCCTGTTGGTACGCCCATGACCAGGATTGCTTTTGGCCAGATGCAAGCTGGCTGTCCCTGCCTCAGAGGAGGGATGGACATGAAACTCATGTCCTCAATGGCACCTGGCTGACACTGGCTGTGTCTAACCGAACTTTTCTGGCTGTAGAAGACCAAATTGAACTATGGTGAATTAGGTAATTTCAGCTCAGCTGTAGACTGTGGGTCTCTGAACTTATGAAGGAGATGCCACCCTGCACACTTGTTGTCCTGTTGGTCAATCTCTGAATCAGGTACAGCTGAAGATACTCTGTACCTTAAAATATTACTCTCACAGTTCTGCTCACTCAGCCATACTAGCGTGAGACTGGCTGCTCACCAGACTGGCCAGTTCCTTTCCTCTCAACATACAACCCTACGAAACCTTTGTAAGGTTTCTCAAATGTAGTCAGAAACTAATCTACACTTATAACTGGCCAGCGCCAAGAACAAGTGCACTTTTTTCTCTGTCCTGGGATGCCTTTAAAGGTCTCTGCCTCATCTTGGAGAGGCTGAATGTGGTTGTTCCCCATAAAATATAGCAGTTGCCAGGTTTTCTGATTTCCAGTTTTGCAGTCTCCTGCACTTGCTGAAAAAAAGTGGCTATGTGAGAAAGACACAACACCCTAGCCAAGGTACATCTTCCGCTGGTGATGGCATCACAAGCTCTTTGTGTAGTTCTTTCCAGGAGTGTGCTGCTGTTCAGCTGGAGTTAGATGAAGTCCTCAGCATCTTCCCTCTTAAAAGAAGGAGGCCAGTCCCTTTTGTGGTAGCAAGCTGTGGGAGCCTGCTCAGAACAAGACAACTTATTAGCTTAACTCACTTTGGCCATCCAGTTTTTGAAACCTTTAAACACTCACAAAAATATCAGAAATAAGTCACAGCACAACATAGAATATAACTTAGACTGAGGTCTGGGCTGATAAGCTTTCTATTTCCCCACTGCATCCAGCACTCTTCACAGTAACAAGGACAGACAGTTTTTCACTCACCTCCTAGCTCTCTACTGGGCAATGTCTTTTCCTGACTCTTTTTTGCTCTGGATGATTAAGTCTTGCTATCTGAGATGATATTTTATAGTTGTCTGGGAGAACAAGAAGTCACACATGCCTTCAGAGTGGCACAGAAACACATTCGACCCCGCCTTTGAAATCTGATTAATTTGCACTCGAGCATCCTAATTCTAAATCTGAGACCCAACTTACTCCATTCTGGCCACTAAGTACAAGCAAACACATATTTCAGACATTTGTGAAAGCTGAACTGCAAAACTGCTTTGATATATTTTCCACTAAAAAAGAAGAACAGCAGAATTCATGATGCTCTAATGCAAATGAATGTGGTTTTCCACTGTATGAACATGTTTCCTCTGAAACAGGTTTTAATTCCTTGAAAATGACAAGTGCTGCCTGCTGTTGCCTGACTCAACAACAGCAGCACTTACTGCACCTAGAGGATAAAAGATGGAGAAATCTCCCCAACCTCTACAGCAAAATAAACAAACACTTGTCTTTGCTGTAAGCTTTATATATATTTTGCCCATACACTTCCATTTAGTTACTCAGAGTTTGGTTTAGGTTCTTCCAGCCACTATTCATTTGCTAGCTGCAACACAATATTGGGAAAAGGATATGGTTGATAAGATTTTTGTCTCTACGCAAGGCAAACAATATACATCCAGCGTATTTCTGTGGTTAATTAAAAAAAAAACCCAAACAAAACAAACAAACAAACAAAAAACCCGAAATAAGCAAAGACCTTCTCCTTCCCCTTGAAAACCTCAGAGCCATGCAGCTGCCTGGGTCCCTGGAATTCAGCATTTAGCAAGCAGGATTGCTGGGTGATAAAGGCACTGGGAGCACAAAGGACTTACTGAAATAATTCCTGTTGAGCATATGCATGCCCCTGGCAGGAGAAATTGCAAAAGCAGTCACCAAAGAGAGGGGGGCAAACAAGTTCTAATTTCTCAGCCAATAATCTATCTGCAGGTATGGGAGTGAGTCATTCATAACTTGCCCGCATTAAATATGCTCTAGAGAAAAGTTGTCCTAATTTAAACCAAAAAGGCCAATCTGCAAAAGAACGACTTATGACAAGTTACGTGCTTACCTACAAGCGATGAACCCACACGTATCACAAAAAAATTGCCAACTTAGCAAACGTGGTTGATGTGTACAGAAATGCTGATTTTTTCTTTAGCTCTGCTGCACCAAGTGATGCTAAGTGGGAAGTTCACAGAGCCACAAGGAATGAACCTAGTGCTGGGAGTGAAGGCAGCACAAAGTATCAAAATTAATTTTTTAAGCTAAATATGAAATACGCCTGTGGTGCGAGGATTAAGGAGCAACCCCATTTCAGGTGCAACACGACACAGATTAATTCGTTCAAAGGTCACACATAATTGTAGGGTATTTGTTTCCTGCTAATATTTAGTTGCACTCTTAGATTTCTTTTAGTGGCTCCAGATTCATTACAGTCCATTGCTGAGACTTGTAGTTAGCCCACAGCTCTGAGAAGACAGAAGTTGAAAAGCCCTTGAAACCTCCCAATTCCATAACATGTTTCCCAAATGATATGAATCATGTTAGTTTCATTTCCTCTGCCACGTGATTTTCTTATGAGGTTTACCCAAACTTTGTTTAGGTTCTGCTTTTTTTTTTTTTTTNAAATTTTTTTTTGTTTTTTTTTTTTTTTTTTTTTTTTTTTTTCTTCAAATCTCATTTTTAGATGAGACAGCTAGAAAAAAAAAAGTGTTTTATTCTCCAAGCCCTGTGGTACAAATACTGGTGCTACTTTTTCTGCAGGGAGTGCAGAATTTCCCCTAGAAAGACCAAATTACATCCAAAGCCAGGTGGCAATCTGGAAAATGACACTTAGAGAGGGGGTTTTTCGATATTTACTGCTGCAGCAAAGGTTTGCAGTGTGTAAGGCAAAAGAGAAGACCACAAGTCAGAAAAGAGGCTCTCAGCACTAGCTAGCGAGTTTCACACTTCAGCCAGAGGGGTTCCAGAGACAGACTATTTGCACTCATCCATATGAAGTGTCCATATGACATACACCTATAAGCCCTACTTAGTGTTTTATTTTTGTGCAAGTTTTGTTGCTTGGAGATAAATTGTTATGTATGATATTACCACATCAAATGGCAATTAACTTTTTTTCAGTAAATTATGTCTCTCTATGTAACCATGAACATCTGTTTGATGCCAGTCCCAACCAAGCCACAGCTGGCCAGGGCCTGAGGAGACCAGTAGCTTTGGGTCCCTTGCTGTGTTCCACCCTTGTCTGCTACCTCCTGAAGACAGCAGTGGATGAGTGCCCCCATATTCCTGCTGATCACTGTTTGCAAGAATAATTACCTTTCCAAAAGGTGTACATCGGATGACACATCCCAGAGCAGAGGAAGAGCTTCAGATTCCATCAGGAAAGTCCTGTTGATGGAGAAGCCTTGAAAGTTCATTTCAAGAAAAGTGTGTCTCGGCTCCTATATGACTCATATATAAGGCACTAGTTTAGTGTTCTGTACACCTCACTTCTCTTGCCAATAAGCATTTTTTTGCCAACTTGCAGTCATGAATCAAACACCTGAACTGGCTAAAACTGGCACATGCCCTTTAAATAGTTTAACAGCTGCATGTAAGTAGCTGTATCTTTCAGAAGCATCTGAGTGCTAAACTACTGATCACCAGCATGCAAACTGAGCAAAAACTATGACAGACTCTCGTACAACTTTCCACTTCCCCATCTCCCCTCCAGCTCAAGGAATAATTGGAAATTTGGAGGTAGCAACTGCAAGCCCATAAAAGCTTTCAGCCACTTCACACCACGTAAAGTCCAGTCCAAACCCCACCCTGGCTTCAGAGTCAAACTGTTCCCCACCCTACATTGACTACTGACTGGAAACAGCTGAGGATTCAAGTCTTTACACTCTTTCACCTTCACTAGTCTATATAAAGAAACACAGAGTGTGTTTTGAAATTGGAAAAAACAAAAAAAGAGAGAGAGAGAAGAAAAGAAGGATGTGGTTATGTCGTTCAGTAAGAGTACTGGTAGGGCATGGTCTGTAAGCAAATGCTCTCATACTCTGTAGATCAACCTGGACTGAAGCAATGCTGCTGATCTGCTTGCTGGGGTTCAGGTAAAGTAGTCATACTTTCCATAATTCATATCTTAACTCATAACTTATTTTTTCAATAATTTAATAGCAGTGTTGATTGTGGAGCACTATTTTTAAACCAGTTGAATGACTATTGCTTCTAAAGATCAAACAGTAAGATCAAACATGTAACATTGCTTAGCTTAGAGCAGAAAGAAAGATTTCTGCTTTAGTGATAAGCATAAATATATTCTGTTGCAATTAAAATACTTAGAATAAAATTATAAAAAATTATCCAACTACAGATTAAATATATGGCAGGTATGGGACTTACTGCTCTTCCTTGCACTAAGCCATCTTACTCTTCTCCTGTGCATCCACAAGAGAATAATTTGTAACTAACATAAATAATGTTCTAGAAAACAGATATAAACAAAGTCTGCTTCATAGCAGTAACATTACTAGATTTGCATTGATTAAGAGGGTAATTATGGTAAATGCTGTAAAAGTCCTTGCTGAAGCAGTGACCTGAATTTTCCTCATTCCTCTTTTGTAGTATAGCTAGATTAAGAATGATTGGTTTGCTGTGTTCTGTCATCTGATTATCATTTCCTTACTATTAAGGCTACACCTACACTTACAGTAAGTTACAGATTTTATGATGAGGATGTTCCCGCTAATGAAGCTTTCATGGATAAGAATATCCTTAATCTGTCATCCCCAATCTGTACTAACATACAGACTAGTGTGAATCCCAGCTAGAGCCAGATGAACTCGGATCTGAGCTACAAAGAGGAAACCATTCATACATCCTGCTGTGCTCCAAAAAATCTAGCGAAGTTAATACTGTAAAACCTTGCTGTTCCATTTCCTAGGTCAGTACACCTTTGCTGCTAGCTTAACCACAAGCTCCTGCTGTCAACCCAATTAACATTTAACTAGTCGATAGGAAGTGGAAAATCCTCACTCAGCAGGAGAAATCGAGAACAAATAGAGTAGCGATGACACACGGTCTGGACCAGCTAAGATACACTCCCTCGAGTAGTGTTAATTACAGGTTCTTATGTTATCGTTTGGCTTCTAGAAGTTGTAGGAAACAATCCTAGAGCTGCAGGTGATTCCTTCAGGAAACTCGTGGAGGACAGAGGAATTTTCTTTGGAAGACTGGAAAAGAGCAAACATGGTGCCTGTTTCTTTTCAAGGTGGAAAAGGAGGAGTTGGGAAATGGTAGATCACTAAGCCTGGCTTCTGTATTTGGAAAAATATTGGAATCGCCCACCGAAGAATCTATTTGCAAGCACCCAGAAGACAACGCAGTGGTAAGTAGCAATCTGCACAGATTCACCTGAGAATGAAATAGAAGTAATTTGACTTTCTTCTGTGACACACTGACAGCACTGGGATGGGCTGTAGGAGGGGAAAACAGGCTTCAAACACTATCTCTAAAGAAATTCTCATAAGCAAACAATGGAAACTTTATCTGTATCTGAAACATCTATACGATTAATGAGTAGCCACTGAGATACTAATCAGTCTCTGCCATACAGGAAAGATGCGTTCGGTACAGTTCAGTATCTTTCAGATTCAGTATCAGCAGTATTTTTATTAATAACTTGGACAATGCAGTAAAGATTATGCTTATGAAATAACTGCAAGGTTATTTGTCAGTGAAAATGAATCTTCAAATAATTTTGGGCAAATATATTAATGTGAACTGTGCAAACATTTCTCTTGGATTATACAAGATGTGAAATTTAAATTTGAGGGGGGGCAAAATAATAAAAAATATCAAGTTTTTGAGAATCAGGCACTCCATTTGAGTACTTGAAATTACCAGTTTAAAGGCTGGGTAACATTTTCTTGAAATTAATCATTTTCAGGAGTAAAGCTATATGTAATTTTGTACTAATTAATTCTAAAAAAAGTCATTCAGTGAAATAGAAACCCAGTAAAAGTAGAATCAAAACTCATACTTTTAAGAGCCATCACAAGCAATTTTCTGATTTATTTATACAGCACACAAAGTGCTGGATTAACAGGTGTTGTCACTTCCTGAAAATGTTTAATGTCATCTGATTTTCCCCCACTAAATGGGTGCTCTGGGTCACAGGCCACACAAGATCACACAACAGCACAACGCTCCTGTTTCCTCTTACCTGTCCTGCTCTCAGGAGACAGCAGCATCTGCCCACAATAATCCCTTGTACACGTGGCACCAATGCATCTCCACCTTTAGCGGATTTATCTCGCCTCTCATGTACCACAATCACATGATTTTCTAAACAGCTGCCACATATTGCTGGCTCAGAGGGATTGACTCAATCTCAGACTGACTAACAAACCAAGGCTTTCTTTTTGTTCTCATTTCTGACAGGTAAGTCCACTGATAACAATCAGATTTCCTTTTGGTATTTCCTAAGTTCACAAAGCTGCAACAGTCCCACTCACGTGGCTCAGCGCCGTTCTCCTGAAGTGGCAGTGCGATCCAGCCCCTGACAACAGCACCTCCCTGCAGGTCGCACTCGCTCCTGCAGCAGGGTCACTGGGGGAAACACTGCCAAGGAGCAGTCTCCATGAATCTCTGCATCCCCCTAGCAACCTGCATCCAGCCTGTTTGTGGTCCTCATCAGCTTTCTGGCAACCATTTCCTCACCTACCTAACAGGCCTTCTTCTAACCCCTGGGTTTTCTAGTGCTATTCAGTTATTTCTAGTACACTTTACTGAAATGTAAGTGCCTTCGATCATCAGCCTTTCCCTTATCTGAAAAAGCAGACACTTCATCAAAGAAGAAAATGGTCTGACAAGATCTGTCAAAGCCCCATTTAGTAGTTTTCTTTAAAAATCTATATGAAGCTTTGACTCAACTGATATAGAATTGCTTTAATCACATTTAACACTCTTTCCTTCAACAGATAGACTAGATTGATCATTTTCCAGATACACTAATAACATACATACTTCATTACAATTACTGGGTTGGACCTTCAGCTTTATGTGCCTCTTCTTTCCATAGTCTGAGCTGGAAATCAACTGTTTTCCCTAATATGAGCATGTTAATCTCTGAGTGCATTCTGTGTTCAGATACAGTTATTCCCATTATCACTCAGTGATTCCTGTAAGTCATCCCACCTCTGATCTCCAGCACAATATCAGAATCCCTGTGAAAAGGAGAGGTATAAGATTTGAAAAAAACCCAAGATCATCTCCTCAGTTAATATCTATCTACTTGTTTTCCATTTGTTTTTCTCTTTTTTTTTATATTTTATTTTAGCCATGTAAACAAAAAATCTTTGACTAATTATTTTTTTTATTTCCTTAGCAAAGTCCACTCCATTTGATAGTGCTTATGAGCTACCTGTCACTTTTTGTCCTCCAAAGCAGAGATTCCCGTCTTGATCAAGTTCTTAAAACCTCTTCATTTACCCCTAAAATTTCTTTTGAGCTACTTGGTTGGCTAAGCTGGACTGGAAACTTTAACTACCAATTTCTTCTCGATCATTAGGATTTTTTGTGATTTTGATTTAAAGAGATTATCAAAAAGCACTTTTAAGCTATAGTTTATTAAAGCATATGTATATTTTTAAGAATGGTGATAACACTTATTCCACACATATTATACTTTTTTAAAGAACTGTACTATTAAGGTGTCCTGCCTTCCATTTACTAATCTTTACCAGGTTATTGAAGATAAACAGTTAAAATTTAAAGTACTTGCAAACCCAAAATTTAACCAATGCTGAAAGTTAAACACAAGCTAGAAAATGCACTTACTGAATTTGCATCTAGATAAAAGATAGTCGTCTTAAGCTGATCTTCTAAAAAACTGCATCAGATACAAGCACTATATGAAATTAAAATACCCATATAAATGTGGATATAGTAAAAGCACATCAGCAAAAGCTACTTATGCATAGGGAATCATGGATACAGGAGTAAAATCCCAGCTATCAGTTTGACCTGCCTTAATATGGAACAATAATTTCATTAATTTCTGTGTAGCAAAAGAACCAAACATAAGTGTTATGGAAGTTTCAATAGATGTACAAGTTACTAGAGATAGCCAGTGCACTTTAAATTTTTTGAAAACATATGTTTGAATGGGATTATCTTAAAGGGCATTGTAGTCAGTGGATGTTGACTACCTGCCATTGAGAATCAGGCTCCTTTATAACAGATCAAGCCACTCAAATTGGAAACAGAAAGCTCTTTGCTTGAAATGAGGATTCACTTTCAATAATAGCCAAAGACTGCTCAAGTGTATAGCTCAACACCAAAAAAGTCCAGAGTTGTGTTTGAAAGTATCTTGCTCTGATATATGAAGGCATTGACTGGGAACCTTACACATTTCCAACCTGTTCTTTCTGTTGTTTTAGGGGAGAAATGACCAACAGCAGCAGGGAATGCAATTTTACAGACATCGACAGATTAGCTAAGACCCTGCAGTTGGGCATCTCCATCCCCACCTTCATTCTTGGGCTGGTTCTCAACACCCTGGCCCTCTCCATGTTCTGCTGCTTTTGGAAGAAACAGACCAAAACCTCAGTTTACATGATCAGTCTCGCGCTTGCAGATGTCTTGCTGCTTCTCTCACTCCCTCTCAAGCTGTACTACTCTATCACAGAAGCACCTGGACTGCTGTGCTCATTTATAGAGTCTCTCTATTTTGTCAACATGTACGTCAGTATCTTCATCATTGTCTGCATTACTGTCGACAGATATATCTGCATAAGGCACCCATTTGAAGGTCGAGTTAACCAATCCCCCATATGGGCTGTCTTGATTTGCTGCTTCATCTGGGCAGTAGCTTGGCTTTGCAGCAGCCCAATGTATGTGTTTCACAAGCAATATTATTTTAAATGCTTTTACAACATGTCAGAACAGGCATGGAGTATCCCCCTCATTGTTTCTGTGGAAGTCTTTGGATTTCTGATCCCACTTGCAGTGATGGTTTTCTGCTCTTCCCAAAACATCTGGATTCTTCTGACTCACAAAAGTCACGCTAAAAAGAAGGTAGAAGGCAGTGGCTCCTTACAAGTCATTATCATCAACCTCGTGGTATTTTTGGTGTGCTTCACACCCGTCCACCTTGCAATATGCTTACAGTGTCTGGTAAGACATCACGTGATAGTGGACTGCAATCTGAAACAAACCATCAGCCTCTTCATTCAGGTGTCAATGACATTAGCCAACCTGAACTGCTGCCTGGATGCCATCTTCTATTACTTTGCTGCAAAAAAATTTCGTGAGAAAACACACCTGAAAAAGGTTATTGAACTATGTCCTGTCTTTAAGCCTTGTGTCACATGATGGGACTGCTTGTGGTGGAAGAACACCTCTTCCTCAGCTCCCACTTGCCTCACAGGACACTGACAGCATCATCCTTGACATAGCAGTATGGTCACCTTGGCCATGACAGGGATAGTGCAGGAGGGAGGAGAGCAATATTTTTCTTGTGAATATGAATTTGTTCCATATTTTTCTTCCTTTTAAACATGAAAGACGAAAAGTGTTAGAAATAAAACAAAACAGCATTAGCAAAGTGACAGTGACACCAAAAGAAGCATTAGTCTTGATGGTATCTACTAAATGTGAAAAGCTTGCCAGAGGAAAACTACCCAGATCACTGGAATGCCACTGTCCTGGTTTCAGCTTAATTCAGAGTTCATTTTCTTCCTAGTAGCTGACATAGTGCTGTGCTTTGGACTTCATATGAGAATAATGTTGATAACACACTGATGTTTTAGTTGATGCTCAGCAGTGTTTACACTAGTCAAGGACTTTTCAGCTTCCCATGCTCTACCAGGGGCACAAGGAGCTGGGAGGGGGCACAGCCAGGACAGCTGCCCAACCTGCCCAAAGGGCTATTCCATACCATATGGTGTCACACTCAGTATACAAACCGGGGGAGTTGGCTGGCGGGCAGCGATCGCTGCTCGGGAATGGTCTGGGCATCGGTCAGTGGGTGGTGAGCAGTTGCATTGTGCATCACTTGCTTTGTATATTCTTTTATCATTACTATTATTATTATTATTATTTTCTCTTCCTCTGCTTTCCTACTAAACTGCCTTTATCTCAGTCCACAGGTTTTAGTTTTTTTTCCTGGTTGTCTCCACCATCCCACCAGGGCGGGGGGAGGGAGAGCGAGTGGCTGTCTGGTGCTTAGTTGCTGATTGGGGTTAAACCACAACAGCCACTTAAAATCAGCCTTTGTCATTGCTGCACCAGTTTTCCTTTTGCCAACATGATTGGCAAGTTGTTGCTAAGGGGCAAACATAGAAATAACTATTCAAAACCTTCTTAGAAGGTATCTGAGAGTTAAAAGGCAGTATCTGGCCCAAAGTCTGATTCTGCTCTTTCCTTCTGTAAATCTTACAGAAGGTCACTGTCAGTGCTCATTTGCTTGGGAGCCTGGGATAATAATGAATCCTCCTCCTGTAAGCAGTATACACTGGTCAGGGCTGCTGCACAGGACAGCAGGCCCTGCTCTTCCATGGACGACAGGCTGCCCAGTGTAGAACTCCAACAGAGTAGGTACCAGCAGAGTAGGTACCAGCAATTCCTTGAGCAACAAACATTCCTGATTACCTTTGCTGAGGAATCAGCATGGTTTTCTCCTGCAATTTTAAAACTGGTTTTGCACATGAAAAGTAAAAGAACCCTTCAAATAGAGCATCTAGTGAAAGACTGTATGTGATGAACTGTATTTTTTCATCTCTGTATTTCTATCAAAGATGTAACATGACACATGTATGAAATTCTTCTGCCTGTCTTCTCATTCCTCCTTGGAGGAGGGGAATTAGGGAAGTAAGTATCACAGAGAAATAGGGAGCACCTGTCCGATATACTCCTCACTCCCAGCTGGAAGACTGGACCAGCTCTATCTACCACATTCCTTAGAGAAGTCCTTCTAGCCTGTACTGTACACTTCACAAAACGCCTCTGGACATGCCTCAACCCTTCACAGTCAGCACTTCTGGTATGTCACCACCTTTATGCCATTTGAAAGCTTGACTCTGGATCTAAACTAAAGGTTTCCTTGTTGCAATTTAAGCCTACCATTTCTTGCACTATTATGTTGGCATAGTTCATGCTCTTAGCCAGAAACACTTTCACATCAAGAAATTCATTTCTGTGCCTTTTTAAAAAAAGCTGTAAAAATGGTCTAAGACTGCTTCTAATCAAGTCCTCTTTCAGGGGCAGATGTTCCCTTTATTCAAAATATGAAAGAGATTACCTTCTGTCTGGAGCAAATTAAAAAAAAAGGGGGGCAGTTTTGAAAATACAATTTTCCATCAGTTGATTTCCATAGAAATGATTGCTTGTGCAAGTGGGCAGCTGCACATATCTAATAGTAGGCCTAATTGTATGTCCATTTCAAATCTTGCTAGTACTAAAACTATGACTACAGCTGAGGCTCGCAAGGAGCTCAGAGGCAAAGAAAGGTATTTATCATCATCTTCACCATTACCTGCAGAGGGCAAGAGGAAGAGCTTTCCAAAACAGTAGGTTTTCAAAACATTATTTGCTACTGCCTAGATCATTCAGAAACTTGCAGCCTTTTCAGTATGAATCAGCCTTTCTTTTTTGCACCTTTCACATTACTGTGCATATGAAATACATGTGTGAGAAAGAACAAGTGCTACTAAGTAAACTGTATATATGAAATGTATGGGGAATTAAAATGTATTTTCAAATCAATCTCACAGCAGTGTATGATTCTTATCTACCTATCTCATCACAAACTTTTACCATTTTCTCCTTAAAACAGCTCCAAGACTTAGTTTGAGTTTTCCCTTCCCAGGAACTACTTCAGGTTTATAACTATAGCAACCAAGAACAACAGTAATAAATAGAAAAAGTAAAAACAGGAAAGATGATCCAGCAGTCTGGATAATATAACAAATTTTCTGTGGAAACCCTCTCCATAAATTCTA
This sequence comes from Scopus umbretta, assembly GCA_013400535.1. Taxonomy (NCBI): domain Eukaryota; kingdom Metazoa; phylum Chordata; class Aves; order Pelecaniformes; family Scopidae; genus Scopus; species Scopus umbretta. The sequence continues at coordinate 31,997 of VZTL01040985.1, forward strand.
GACAATTTTCTGAGCTCTTGCTTCTAAGAAGTGCAACGAAGCTGGTGAAGAATCTGGAGAAAAAGCCTTACGAGGAGCAGCTGAGGGAACTGGGGTTGTTTAGTTTGGAGAAGAGGAGGCTGAGGGGAGACCTTATCACTCTCTGCAACTTCCTGAAAGGAGGTTGTAGTGAGAAAGGTGTTGGTCCCTTTCCCAAGTAACCAGCAATAGGATGAGAGGAAATGGCCTCAAATTGTGCCAGGAGAGGTTTAGATTGGATATTAGGAAAAATTTCTTTACTGAAAGAGTGGTGAGGCATTGGAACAGGCTGCCCAGGGAGATGGTGGAGTCCCCATCCCTGGAGGTGTTCAAAAAACGTGTAGATGTGGCACTTCAGGACATGGTTTAGTAGGCATGGTGGTGTTGGGTTGACAGTTGGACTAGATGATCTCAGAGGTCTTTTCCAACCTTAATGATTCTATGATTAGCTGACTACCTGAAAATTTACATTACCATCGGTGCAATTTGTGATTCTGCAAAAACTCAACACTTTAAGGTACAACGTATAACACTGGCCTTTTTATTTAAAGCTTTTCATGCAGATGCAATGGGTGATGATAGTATGCACACCCGCTGGGCACAACAAGCCTGTGCAAAACACTAAACCAGTGGATGGCTAAGATGGCAGATCTTCACTCCAGAGGTTCTGTAAACTCCAGGACAGGGGAGAAGAAGCCTCTTGAAGTGCAACAAGGAGAAACTTAAGAGTACTGTAACCAAGGCAGGACAACACTGTGGCCTAGCACAGGCTGGGAAAGTAGGGCTGTCATAGATGCCCTCCCAGAAGGGCAACAGGGGGCACTAGGCTCAATACAAGCCAGTGGTGCCCTCTCTGTGTAAACATGGCAAAATTGATACCAGAACTCACTAAAAATGGGGCCAGTGAAAAAAAAAGAGAAAAAGAAAGAGAAAAAGATAAAGAAAAAGAAAAACTTATTAACCTCCTCTACTCGAGCTGGTGAAGCTTCACTGGAATAGGATATCCATCTCTGGGCCCCCCAGTTCAAGAGAGATGTGGAGAAACCAGAGAGGATCAAGTAGATGGCTTGCAGAATGGTTGGGGATCTTGGGCACCGGTCTGCAAGCAGAGGTCAAGGGACTGGTTTCATCCAGCTTGCTGGAAGGCAGTGATGGAGATGATGGAGCCAAGCACTGCTCAGTAGTTCCTGACAATATAACAAGGAGTAATGATCCTTGGTTCAGATTCAATATTGGGAAAAACTTCTTCACCAGGAGGGAAATGTAATACTGGAAGGGGATACCCAAAGAAGCTTTGTGATATCCTCTCACAAAAGTTTCTAAGACATAGCGAAATTCATGTCTGATCTGATCTAGTCTTGGAGAAGGGAACTGGCTCCAAAGGTCCTTTTCCACTGCTCCATAACTCTCAGCAAATGCAAGTTTGTTTATTTTTTTCTCCTCCAAGACAAAAAGCCACCTCTTAGCACTGCTGATGCTATGGCACTGGTTGCCAATAGCTCTATTGCAAGCACAGCGCAAGACTGAGGAAATGCACTAGCTGCCTAAAAATTACTAGGCAGCAGCAACTGTGACTCATCACACAAGGCTATGATATTTAAAGTCTGGACTAATAAAGCAGTACCTTTGCTCATTTATCGCTAAGTACTTGGAAAAGATCATTTTCTAATCTTCAAAGGAATAAGTGCACATATGTAGTAGGCAGAGAGGAAAAGTGTGTAGGGACTCTTGTATGCATGGGTGGGGAAGAAATCTGATATGCCAGGGCTAGGGAAACAGCATTCGCTGATGCCATGCTCAGTGGTAAGAGTCCTAGCACACCCAGGCATGGAGAGACTTCCACTTACTGAAAGAAATCAATGTAATTTTCTCAATGAAGGAAACAGAAGTCAGTTTATGAAAATCAGCTGTAATAATGGAGAGTGGTGGGACCCACTACATATGACTGGTCTACAGACTCAGTCTCCTCATGTCATACATGGCAGCAAACATGGAGCACAGAATCTGAAAGTTAAATTGGACTGATTTCTTCCCATCTATTGCCACCAGTGCCACTTCTTTGTTGGCTAGAATTGATTTTATATATAACTCCATTTGTCTAAATTTTGTCTGTTATATATGTAAATGAGAGCAACCTGTCTAAGCATACTTGAAATTTCTGAAAAATAAAAAAGAGAAGGAAGGAAGAGAGCCCAGCTGTGTTGGTTTTACAGGGCTATTATGATAGTAAAATGTTTCAGCACAAGAAGAGCAGATCTTTTGAGCAAGAAGGTGTCATTTTCAATTCACTGCTTTTCAAGATGAACTTACATCTAAATAATGCCTTAAATTCTGCCTTTGACCTGCAGCTAAGATTACAGTTCTTTCTAAATCAGAATTTTGCATACAGGCTCCTCTATAAAATTTAGTGTTAACTCTGGAGAATCTCCAGTTGGTTGCATTTTTATACCAGGAAAAAAAACAATTAAAAACATCGTGCTGCTTGAGAAGCTGCACAATAATTTTGTTGATGAATAAAACTGGAAAGCTTTTGACATTTTAAAAACAACAACAAAAGCCTTCCTGAGTCAATACACAAGTTCACCATTTCTATTTTCAGACTTCACAACAGAAGAGGTTTCTTCTCTCTTGATGTTATTCCTAACACACAGAAAAATGGTAGGAACCTGAACATGAATGCCTCACATACCCAGATCTCCTCCCAGGGACTCAGCTGAACTGTAAAATCAAAGAAGCATTGTCCTAGTGGAAAAAAAAAATAAATAAAAAATCAAGTGCTAACCAAAACCACCCAAAATAACGCCTTTAAAAATTACATTTTCAGTTCTGCTCTGTTGTGCAAATTGAACAAAAACAGATGCAATTAACCACAGTCCTTAAAAAGCAGCTGTATTTAACCTTAATTTTACTGGACAAGGCTGTTTCAGGACACCCAGGTGAGAATATTCACAAAAAGCAATTTTGTTTTTAATCCAGTCAAGCTTCTCCTGCTGGGCCAAACCCCACAGATCTTTACAATACAGGAGAGGGCTGATTGCTCTTGAGTGCATTTTTATCAATGGCAGATTACTCCATCAACATCCTACAATTAGCATTTGTTCAATAGTGAATGTGATCCTTGAGCTGTATTCTGTAGACTCATGCAGCAACTGAAAGACCGTTTGGGTTTGTTCCCCAAAATCTTTTCATGTCCCTTTGCCGTCTGGTGGGTTATATAATTTTCCATTTCCCAGGCCTGCTTGAGCACTGAACTTCACTGCCACTCCACTGACTTTTAATGTTATAAAAGTACTGTCAGAATAATACTGGACTGCTTGAAAAGTAATATTTCCCCAGAAGTCCCTTTGAAATAACATATCTAAATGATTTTTAACCAAGAAAAAATTTATGTAAATTCAACTGGTTTAATAGCAAGTAGAGGATCTAATATGGAACTTCTTTTGATAGCCTTCATAAAGCTGATTTTATGATAGTACATGATTTATGAGCTATAAGGCACCTCAGAGAGGATCCAAGCCTAGATCAAAGCACTGATAGTCTCCTGCCTTTTATCAAGGGGCTGTGGTGAGCATAGGTGGACATGCGCCCTGTAGAGGCGGTCCAGCATCATTTTATTATGATTAAATACACTATTTAAAAAACATTAACCAGACAGTTTTTCCATGTGAGAATGATCAGCCTCCATTTCCTCCAAAGTTTTACTCACAAAGTCTAATAAATGTCACTTTATCTGTTTATCATATCAAGTAATTTCAAATGTTCAGAAATCTGCAAAGTGAGAAGAGCAGCCACCTCACTGTCTAAGGCAGCCTCCAGATCACAAGATGAAACAGGTTTGAAGACTGAAACTGATCTTCAGAGAGATATCATCCTAAACCTCATGTCTTTCTGTGCTGCTCTAAGCAATATGTCACTCAAAGATTATCCTCCAACACCACAACTTAACCTGTCCAAAATGCACGCAAACGAATGAAAAATAAACTAATGCTACTCAAAGGTACAGACTTCTATCTCTCTCGTAAAAATGGTTTTGCAGGTTTTTTTCCCCCCTTCCATTCAGAACATTTTCCACTTTAGACTAATTCCTTCCTATGAGTCTTGGGCACGCTTTCCATCCTTCCACCCAAATGCAAGGAGAGGACCTGTGGAGAGGCAGCATCCTTTGAGGAACTGGCGAGGCTAACAGGACAAAATGGAGAGCTCACCAGCCCTGCGTACAAACCTCCCGAAATTACTCTGGCAGCTGCCATGAGATTCTGCAGGGACCTGCCCAGCATCAGAGTGGCAAATGACAGTAGCCCAGACAACCCCTTTATGGAGCCAGGAGGATGATGAGATCTTGACTGCTGCACACCAAAAGGGGACTTCAGATTTCCCAAGGGGAACTGTCTTAACAAAGAGGGGCAGAAATGTGCTTGCCCTGAGCAAATTGAAGAGAAACCTGCCTGACTCTGTTATTTACAGAACTATAAAAATGGAAAGCTGGCATGGTTAGATTTGAAATTTGCATGCTTGCTAAGCATGTAGAGAAACACAAAGGCAAGCTACACACACACACTCTGTGCTCTGGCTGCTCTCTCAGCATTGCCAAAATACAGACCATGGAGAGAATAGCTCAAAGGCTCAGTTACCAAAAGGGGTAGCAGCTGCTTCTTTTGCTCTCTAGCCCACTGTCTGTATGGGGGAAGGCCCAGAGGAAAAGGAAGAGAGGATGCTGCAGCATGTGGTGGAAAGCCGTTGTCACAGAGAGTCAGCTGAGCCTGCTGCCATGGGAAGGATCTACCTGGGCAGCCCAATGTGGCTTCATTCTGAAGATGCAAACCTTCTCCTGGAATAAAAACCACAGGAGGCACAGAAAGCCCATTCAATGCCTCTTCCTGCTGAAGGCAAGATTTTGTGTGTCTCCCCAGAGGTGCTCCCAAGCTGCTATATGTATG
>VZTL01040986.1:0-21349 GCA_013400535.1 Scopus umbretta
ACTCAAAATAGAAGTGGAAATTCAAGTTGATAAATACAGTGTTTAGGCACAGCAGGCAAGATGGAGAAAAAGGTTTTGTCTTACTGGTGATGCAGGGGAGAAACTGGACCCAAAGACATACACTGGTGTGATGGTCAGGTCAAGCCCAGTTGTTGGATGTCCTATAACCTTGCAAACCATTCTGGTAGCTGGACGTGGCTTTTTGGCTTTTTTTTCTGGGGGGTGAGGACAGTATTTGCGCAACTCAATGTTTCTTAAATTCATGGAAAAAAAAAAAGTTCAAATGACCTGGACTTGAGTTTGCTTTGGTCAATGCCAGGAAGAAAGAAATTGTTTCTTCATAACGCAATGGGAACAGGTATCACAGCAAGAAGATACAGAGGAGGAAAGGTACCACCTATTTTGGCTGTCATTCACCTTGGAAGGACACAGAAGGTTTAGTCCCATCAGCTCTCTTTGAGCATAGGTAGGAACACACAGTTGGTAGTGGAGTAGCAAGTGTTAACAGGTGCTAGGAGAGTTAATCTTGGAAAAGAGTCTCTAACAAAGTTACCTGGAGAAGTGGATCCCTCTCTGACCAGAATTGTTTTGGTGTTTTGCCACTTTTGGATAGGTCTACAGTGACGTTTAATGTATAGTTAGAGGTCAAGCTCAGCAAGACGAAGTGGGCTGCCTGTGGACATTGGAAACTGGAATGGAGAAGGAATGAACAAGAGTAATTGCTGCTTGCAGACCTCCTGGGTGCAAGGCTCGCGATTTCGTGTCACGAACAAGAGGCAAAGTTAGGAAGGAAGGGGGATGAAAAGCAAGCGGAGGGGTGTCTGCTGGGGAGGAGCAGGTTGCCCTTGCAATTCAGAAAATCTTCCAGGCTTGGGCTGGACTGAAACCAGGTATTTTTCTCCAGGGTTTGCTGTGCAGATGATTAGTGGGTTTGGACAGGAGCACTGTATTAAGGATGACCCTAACTACCAGAAAAACTACCCACAAAAAGACACAGCTTTTGTGGGTTTTATATTTGAAGTATTGAACTGTCCCTTAAGGGAAAAATTTGTATAGAACTTGGGTACAGGGTTAGTTTGGCAGTTGAGCAGTCATTAAACTTCCTTTAAATTATTTTATAACCCTATTTACATCTTTCATAAGGTTAACAAGACTTTAATCCACTTTTCTGTAAACCAGTTCAGTTACATTTGTTTGTTTGTTTTTTTTTTCCTTAGCATAAGAATCAGTGGGGTTGAACTTTACCTTCTTTTCACATGCTGAACCAGTATAGCCACCTCTGCAAGCACAGACATTTGGTCTGACGCATCTGCTCCCAAATGGACATTTTTGCTCACAAAGTGCTACAAATGAAAGATAAAGTTGTTTAGAAATACACTTATTCTAAGTCTTGTAATTAGAAAGGGAATATTTAGATGCTTTCAAAAATGTTGTGACAAAATATATTATGATTCTTTAGTTTCATATGATGGAGGAAAGGAAAATAGATAAAACAATATTGAGGCATTAAGGATGGTTTGCCATAGGCTTTTTCATGCCTCTGTGTCTGTTATGTTTACAATTTGCTTTATTTTTTCCTTTTCTCCCCAATGATGGAGAAATAAAAGACTGTGCCAAAGTAATCGCCTCAGCTCAGTCGGAAATTGATCAGTGCAAGGCCTAATTTTGAAGGCCAGGATACATTCTGGGCCTTGATGATTGGGTTAGATTTGTGCCAAAATTGATTTTCTTTTGTTCCAATTGAAATAAAATAACAGCTGTTAAAAGATTTGTTCTTGAGATGAAAAGATATGTTAAATATGTACTCCCAAAGGTGATGTTATCACAATAAACAAAAGGGAGAATTTGGTGAACTGCACAATTTGCACATCTGGAAACCAGGGCATAAAAACATGTAATGTCATGGTCCCACAGAATCAGTAATGAGCTACTTATTCCAGGGAAAAAGGAATCAGAAAACCTTTTTTATCTTATCTAGAGTACCAGTGTAGTTATAGAGGCCCGTCCTTTTGAAGATACTCTGTTAGTAAAAGAATCAGTGTTGGTTGGTTTTTTTTTTTTTTTTAAGAGAGAAAAAAGATAATCAATTGAATTAGTCAAATTTCAGCCAGTTTTTCATCCTCATTAGCAGCTTATATTGTTATGACATTGTGTTCACGTTGAGTAAAAAGAACAGCCAATTCATAGGGCACCAATTCAAGAAGAACACACATGTCATAGTATTTTAATTAGATCTCATGAGTTAAACCATCTATAAATATTGCCAGAATATTGTATCCTAGTTACAGGCAGTCAAACTAAATGCCTTCAAAACTGGTCAGATGTGAATCAACAAGTGGCTTCTTATATTTTCTTGTGTGGCAGAGAAACACAGGAAGCTGCAAATCATGCACCATTAAGACAGGTCTTAAAATAAAGTAGACGCATGTCTGTGATCCAATACCATCTCCTTCATCACAGAGCAAAGTGTTCCATCAGTTTTGAAAGAGTTTAATGTATTCCTATGAGGGTTTTTTTCCCAGCAAATCAACTTCAACAAATTCAGGAACCAAAGAAACACATACCAGAATTTGTTTGTTAGACTTAGGTTCTGATTTTGACACAGATTTATGCTCATGCAAATTCTTTGTGTTACGATCTGAAGTCTCAGAGATAGACCAGGCCAAGTGACATTTCTTTAGAAAACACATAGTGGGATCCTAAGCCATCCCAATGTGATATTTAGAGTTATACTAATTGTTATAGTGACCTTGAAGGCCAGCAACAAGATGTTTAACAACATCTGGAATCTGTAGTGCTTTTGTTCTATCCTCTAATCATGGCAGCTAACACTCAGTGAGGAGGCTGAGAATTTGCCAGAGTAGGGAATATTAAAGTCTAAACATGCATACTGAACTTCAGGTCTGACAGCTACAGGACAGAGCAGCAAAGAACCAGATTTACTACCACTCTACACATCCTAAAAAGGAGAGTTCTGTAAACGGCTTGGCAAGCTGCTACTCTTACAAGTACAGTCAGGTAGCGAGGGTTCATGCTGTGTAAAAACTACTGACCCGTACCATGTCCAGAACAAGAACATGCAGAGACCTGGACATTCTGGTGACCTTCAGGTCCTCCTTTTTAAAAGGCCGGCTGTGTCAGGTAGTTATCTGCTGTAGGACTCCAGCGACCTGGAGCTAGCGACTTGCCTTCCTAGTGGATGAGCTAGTTGATGTATTTCTGCTAATTTGAAAAGGTAAAAGTGCTGTTGTGTTGAAACGAGATTTTAAGAAGCAAACTTGGTTTTGTTAGGTGTCTGTTGCAAAAGACTCCTTAAGACCCAGAATGGGCAGCTGCAAACTTCTGAATTTCTCCTCCTGCTCAGAGGGGGAGGCCCAAGTTTGAATCCTGGGTGTGGATGGGGCAGAGGAGGAACGAAGTCATGCTCAAGCTAGAACAGTGTGCTCATCATCTGCTGACTGCTACTTCGGCTCCTCCATGAACCTCGAAAGAACTCAAATTTATAGCTGGAAAAAGCTTAGAGTTTCATTCACTGAAACAAAAATGTTTCCCAATAGGGAATGCATTGTCAGCAGAAGGTGCTTCTTGTGCCCACACCAGTTTTGTTGCACTGTATAGTAAGCTAGGAGAGAGAACTGTGTATGATATTGCTATTATTCATTTGATATGAACTTGGGCTGGGGAAAAATGGAAGTTGATTCTCCTTTCAGCTTGGTAGTGGATAAAATAAGAACAGGTAAGGCAAAGAGAGCTGGACTTTTCTGGAGATCCCTATAGCAGCTGGGGATGTTCCAGTAAGCGTGGGCAAAAGAACAGGCATTAGATAAGGTACCAGGATTTTTTCTGTCTGTGGTTTCTCTGAATCTCAACTGATGCAAACAAAGAAAAAAAAGAAAAAGATTTCCTCCTTTTTTATCCCTTGCTACCTGCCTGTCTCTCCCTCTCGACCTACTGCTTCCTGCTGTAGTGCTCAGAAAAACAAGAGCTCAGTTAGGAGAAAAGTTAAAAACATTTTGGAAAAAAATTGGAATTGAAATCACAGAGGATAATAACATAGCTGAAGTTCAAATGAATATTTCATAAATGTATTTACAAGGGATGCTAAGCCACTAAACACTAAAAATGACACAGGCTACGTATGCTTTATCCTGTACAGATTCAGCAAAGAAAGTAATTTAATAAGCTAAGCTTATGTTAAAATTATAATCAATATATGCCCATTACAGAAAGAGATTTATCCCTGGGTGTTAAAAGAACAGAGCTGTAATTTGCATGCAAACTACATTCTTTTTTAAGATTTTTCTTTTTTTAAGGTTTGAAAGGTTTACATGGGAAAGCTAGAAGAAAGCCTGTCTGAGATGTTGTTCAAGGCAGACAGAGAGAATGAGGAAGAATTTTGAGGAAATTATAAGGCTATAAGCTTAACACTTATAACATGCAAATAAAGAGAAGGTATTCTGAAGGGCAATGGGGAGCCAGTATGGGTTCAATAACATTAGAACAGAAGATAGCAGCATGAATTTTAATGATGAAGATCCTTCACAACTATAACCTTCTTATACTTTATAATTAATTATTAGAATTATACCTTGATCCTGCATTAAACAACAGACTTATATCCCTGGCCAGAAACCTTCTGACTTTACTGGGTCATGTTTTGGCTATATGCGTTAGGGTAATCAGATTGCACTGTCAGGTCTTCACTGCTTTGGTGTAATGTTTCTTTTCTAGCTCAAGAAAAAGAGAGAAGCGAGTTAACACCGCAGGAGGCAGGGGGAAGCCACAAGCATGGAGCTTTAGACTGGCTATCCAATATGGAACGGGAAGGAAATCACTGTTGAAAACATGATCTATGAAGCTGAAGGTTTCTATAGTTAAGACACGATGAATCTTTCAAATGACAGCTTTTATCCTGTCCTCCCAAAACAAAATTTCCCTACACTTGCAATACAGTCTGAAACGTGACCATTATTCTTTAAACTATAACTATCAAAGTCATAGGTATTTATCAAGGATCATGTACACTGTACACCTTATTTGTTGGGACAAATGACCTATTTTGTTGATTCTCTTTCAGAAGCTATCCTGTTCAGTTACAGATGAATGGGGAACAAAACTATTCTCTTGACTGACCTCTTTATTTACAGTCTGGAAAAAGAGGACTATTATGTTTTATCCATTAACAATGTCTCCTAAAAGTCTCTACTTTTACTCTTGCAAAGTTTTGCGGTGTAGTGGTATCCAGAGATTGGTCTTGCTCTTTGAAGCATTTTCAAAATACTTTAGAGGCAAAATTACTCTGACTTAGACAGTCCCAATCTTCATTGCAACAGAACTGAAAATCTGTTCCAGCTGCTGAATGGTTGAAGCATTTTGGGCTACCACTTGTGGTAGAGATCTGTGCCCTTCTTTCTTGGTGAAAGTTGGCAGGTATATCTGAGACATCAGTATTTGCAGTTGTAAGTATTTAAATTAATTATTAGGGACCTAAAAGTAGAGAATGTCATGTTTTGCTTTTTCTTGTTTTATAGAAGACTGAGAACAGAAGATTTAGAAAAGATTTTCTTGTGACAGCTATATCTACTGCTGCCTCCAAACATCATCTTCACCCGTCCATGTAGGCTTAGCCTTTTGTGAGTTAGAAACTGCACTGATTAATGTAATCTGTGACTTCTTGTTAAAGATAATTCAAAAGTAGATGTCCAAGATGAATTGTCCATAATTGTCCATTGTCTTTTTTGTTAGCTTAATGGCCTACTCTGGCTAGCTATCTCAGTATAGAGGACTGAAACAATTTTTTTCCTTCTGTGATATGTCCTGAAAATAGTGGAAGTCTCTGCAGATCCTTTGGTTTGGTCACCCTACTGGATGTGTGTTAGGAAGTTAATGAGAAAAAATAGGGTTCAGTGTGCAGACGAAACTTGTATCTCCATTTCCATCTCTGCCATCTCAGTAAAGGCAGCTGCATGAATTCACAGGCTGAAAAGAATGAAGCTGGGGTTACCTAACCTCCTCCTATCCTTGAAAAAGGCCCAGAGGAACGATCCAGTTCTAATTGCTTCTGGTTAGTGGAGAAGGTACAGTGATTGTTGAGAACAGCTATCATCTGGATTGTTACTTGTAAAGTGAGATGGAATTTTTCCATTATGAAATGAAAACAATTTAGATGAATAATATGAAAACGATAATACGTAATAGAAAATATAAATTAATAAATTCACATAAAATGTAATAAAGAGTAGGGAATGTTCTATATAATATGTAATTACATAAATTAATGTAGAATATGAAATAATATTTGAATATCATGAGTAATATGTTGCTACTACTTTCTTATCTTATAATGTGAATATTTTGCTCTGTTGTTGAGTTTAACAGCCAAAGTCTGTAGTTAAAGTGGTGCAAATCAAGACCGTATTCAGCTTTGTTGTTGATACTATTGCTAAGCACAGAATTTGGGCGTATGCATCCAAGCAGGAGAAGGGGTGCCGAGCACAGGGAAACCTCGGGGGCTTAAATTTGACAACGCAGTTTTGCACAGGAGAGTAACGTGACGAACCAAACGCCTCCTTGCCAGAAATGCACCGGTTCTGGCAGAGTGTGTGGATTTGGCCCACCATTTGCGTGCTGCTGGGAGATGGGAAAGAGGCCAAAGTAATACAAAAGCCACAAAAAGATGTAACCAGGGGTTGGTTACAGTCCTCTTTGCTGCTGCTAGCAGCCTGCTCACTAGTGCCAGAGCTGAGGCGAAGGTGAACACTTCTTTCAGCAAGGGAGGCACTCAGAAGGCTTTTTATGTTTAGGCAGATAAATGCATTTTTATTCATTGAGCTCTGGATTTGGGTGAATAGAGTCCCATTAAAACACAAAACCAGACCTGCTTTCAGGGGTTACACTTCTATGCGAAACTTTATACCTAACATCTGTGAGGATGAAGACTTTCTTGTTCCCCTGCTTCCTCCCTGCCTCACTGTGAATACCCTGGAGCAACATTGTAAGACCTCACCATCTGCTCTCTGACAATAGTCTTCTCTCTTTCTGTTTTAAAAAACAGAAATTCCAACCACTTGGTGATTATTTGGGTTTGTTGTGGGACCTAGGAGTTCCAGCCAGGTCCTTTTGGACAAAAAGCTGATTTAATTCCCCACTACAGTGAAAACATGGGAAGAGGTGGTAAAAACAGAGTGACTAGCAGGTGAACGGATTTGGAGCAAAGTTTCAAAGGTTAGATAGGTATATAAAAAGTTGCCTAGGCTTGTGTGCCTGCATAGGACAGCAGGAATTGTTAATGGTGATAAGCCTTACTTGCCTTCCACAGGAACAAGCACGATTTGTTTATTTATTTAATAAACTGAGTCAAGAATATGTCATCAACTATTAAATAACTTTAAACATTGCCATGTTTGAACTAGAAGACAGCTGGCACAAAGAAACAAGTACACAGCCATTGGGATTTAACTGACAAAAGATTTCCATAAGTAATTATGTTCTGCAAGTGTGAGAGGAAAGAAAGATTGCCCTTTAAAGGGGATAATGCCTTGATATTTTCCTCATGCCCTTTTACTGTAAAGCTAATAACATACACAAACTGAACTGACCCTGCATGTAACAGGCAATAACAGATCTCTTCCTATTCCAGGTCTTCCAGTCCCTCCACATGCAAATACTTCCAGCTATCTCGGTGGTCAGTCTGAGCACCTAGGATTAGTATTTACAGGGCCAGGCTCTTAGGTCAGCAGATACATAGAATTTCTTTCTGCGCTTAATGCCACCTGGGTATGCAGAATGGGCTACTCCGTTTCCTTTTGTGCCTGATGCCTCTTTTTTTACCTTGTATTTAAAATTATTTAATTCAAAGTCTACTAATTTTGTCTGACAGATCGAGCTCAGTGTCCACATAAGCAAAAGATGAGTCAGGTCTCTTTCTCACGCTGATGTTGAGTCCAGAAATGTCTCTGAAAGTAATAGCTTTACTGGCAGCATAAGGCAGTTCTGACAAATAAGAGACAGAATGTAGGTGCTAATCATGTCATGGTTAACTTTTACATGTAATAGACGCTTAGTAGAAAATTTAATGCTTAAAGATCTCCAGTGCAAGGTGAGTGGCTACAAAGCTGTAGTAATTAAAGCAGCACTTACGGGTCTGGCACAGCATTCCTACCCATCCTCCAGAGCACTCGCAGATGTTTGGACCTATACATTCTCCACCATTCAGACATTTCTGCAAACAAACAGCTGAACAGATTGACATGAAACGAGTGAGAAGATGTACATGATATATCTGGATGTTCAAGATCTGCCCGAAAGAGTGACCTGCTAGGTTTTATTCCATATGGCTAATTTCTAAAGAAGTGATTATCATCAGATAGTCAGTGTTTTGGATTCTTTGATATTTGCTTCTTAAGAAATTTACCTTTGATGGCTGTCTACTGGTAGCTTTGCTATTTCTAATGCTCAGCTCACTATCAGCTAAGAATACTCTCCAAATAGAATCATAGAATCATTTAGGTTGGCAAAGACCTTTTAGGTCATTGAGTCCAGCCGTGAACCTAACACTGCTAAGTCCACCACTAAATATATGATATATTCATATGTGTTATGTGCATATTATGTGTTCCATGTTATAAATAAAGAGATTCTCATAGTAAAGTTTGATATGTTACTTGATAGCGTTAGGTTAACAGTTGGACTTGTTGATCTTAAAGGTCTTTTCCAACCTAAATGATTCTATGATTCTGTGATTCTACGTTTATTGCATATATTATTTCTTCTGAGATCCTGAAAGGATGAATGCATGTTTTGATGTATATGTGTGAAAGACATAGACTTCCTTCAGGATTTCTGAATAAATTATAAATATTATATTTTCAAAACACTGGTTCTGAAATCATATTTACTATCTGGACCAAAGGGTAAAAAGCCAGTATTTTAATGTGGTTTGCATACAGTATGTCATCTTGATTATAAATTTATCCAGTTTATCTGTCAACATCATGGTAATGAATAGCCACATAAGGAAAAATACTCCTTGAAAATATTTGAGGGTGAGGAATTTTTTTTTTAATTACATTTTTATGTAACTGTAGTCAGATCTGGTAGATGAACAAGAACACATCATTCTCCAAATTATGTACCAAAATGTATCTGGTGACCTTGAGAGTATATCAGTTTGGAAGGCTTTATAGCAGGCTTTAAATAGTTCTGTATTTTGAAATATATAGCATTTCTCTGTAAAATATAAAAAAAATACGTGAAGCTTTTAAAACATAAAATCAATGACTCAGGTTTAATACTTTCAAAATGAATTTCCATAACAAGATGTATAACAGACGGCTGCATGAAGCAGAACCAGGGTTCCCCTACACAGCTTTTTTTCTTTGCAAGCATCAAATGGTTATAGCATTTTGTATTACCTGTACTTAAAACTGCTTTTCTCCAAGCTGCTGAAGTAGCAAAACAGACTCTATTCACTACATTGTTCTTTAGTATTAAAAGAAGATTACAACTGATGTTGACTGGCCTAAGCAGTAATAATCTGTCTGATGGGCAGCAGAGGTGCTTACGTTTATTACAGTGCTTTCCCCTCCAACCAGATGGGCAGTCGCAGACATTTGGGCGTACACATTTCCCTCCGTTCATGCACATGGGATCACAGACACCTGCAGATACATATCAAAGGAAGAACATGGTAGCTGGGAAATGAGGGAAGACTTTACTAGAGGCTTATTTGCTTCCTTTCAGAAGGTTCAATTGCTTGTAATTAAAAAAAACAGAAAAGTAATTTGGATTTGAGGATCTGAGCCACAGAGGCTTGATAGCTCCCATAAATCCTTCGGGAAAATGATGTGCCTTGTGTGAAAGCTCTTTCGAGGATGCTCCAGGAAGAGCTGCCTCACCAGAAAACAAAAGAGAGGCATTAATTACAACGATTCTCAGAAAAACAAGTAAGAAATTTTCCGTGGCAGCTGTGGATGGATGGAATACTTGTTAGAGCTTTCACTTCCTGATTGGAAAACATGTTCTCAGATGTTCATTTGGATAAGAAAAGACTTGAAGAGGATAGATTGGTTTGACACAATTTTAGGAATGTTTTTGCATTCAACCAAGCTTAAAGACTAAATAGATATATTCCTCCATCACCTTTTTGCACCATTATTTGTAAAGGTACTTACCTTTTTACTTTATTCTGTCATATAAATAAGATGTGAAAGCTAAGCTGTTCTTCCAGCCACAGGAAGCCAGATGATTTTTTGGTTAGGTTTCATTAGAAATCTAATTGCTAATTTTTGTGTCTCAGATTAAGTGCCGTATTTATCAATATTCTTGCTTTACAACATCCAACAGTAAAATCTCACTGTTCTGGCAAGTCAAACATCTGCAGCCCCAACCTGCTTTGATATAGGTAGATGCCATAGACAGATACCCAAAGTCCTCATCTCCTGTTTCTCCTTGCCTGTAAGTGTAGGAAGGTCCCATCAGAGGCAGTGTAGTTTAGAAGCACGGCAGTGCTGGTATGATGGGAGTGGGACTGAGTTGCCTTTAACATGGAAGAAGGCATTTGATAACTGGGTGGAAGACAATAAAGACATGTTGCATAGCAAGTGGTTGGACTGGAGTACGAGAGTCAAGTCAGGAGGAGTCTGACAATGAATGTTTGAGAACAGATTTGTGTCAGATGGCTCCTGCCATGTTTAAAGCTTCATAGGCACAATGGGATTTCCCAGTGACTCGTTACCAACAGCGGTAATCGGCGTCAGTCCACCCTGCTTGTGGGGCCGGGTGGCTGTCGAACACCCTGCTCTTCCTCAGCAGGGAGCAGGCTACTTGCCTCTGCAGGCACCGAGGGGGCTGACAGCTAAAAAGTAGCATTACAGTGCCTTTATTAGCCTTAAGGTTGTGATGTCTTTTGGCACATCAGCAGTAAGAACAGAACTTGAATACTAATGCTCTAGCAATTCTGATTTTCAAGCCATCACAATGTTCAGGGCTCTGAAACTACCCCCCCCCCCTTCCCCCCCCCCCAACCTTTACTCTAGAAGGTGGAATCCTGCAAAGAGCCTCAAAACAGGAATGATTATCAACAAAATAGCATGCAAAAACACAGCAGCTGTTATTTGATGGGAGAATAACCTTCTGTTCCTCGCTTAGATGTGATCAGGCATTTTTAGATAGGTAGATTTAAATTCCCTAATTATTCCTCTGATGTATTGAAATATTGCTTTTGTGGCTTTTTGTGTCCTGGTCTATTCCTTCAGAGCAGATGCTGCTGCACTGGCAGCTTGTAGCGCTACATTGCTGCTCTTGGTTGGCTGCTACATTTGCATTTTGTTCTGTGCCAAGCCTCCTGGATCCCTCAGCATAGTGACCTGCCCTCAGGCAGGTCAGACTTACCCATGCTTATAAGGGCTGCTTGGATCCAAGCCCTTAAACTGTCGTCCTCTTTTTCCTTCTTTCTCCGCCTCTCTGGTCCTCTCTGCTTACTAAGGCTAACAGGGATCTACAGTTCTTGCTGAGCTATCAAAAAGCGCTGCAACCACTTGTTAAAACCTAGATGAGTTCAAAGTGTCATGGTCACCATAACTCCGAAATAATTTAATCTTTTATTTTCCCTCTTCCTTTTTCTCTCCCTTTTGATCTTACGTCTCCAATAACAGACTTCTGACCTACAATCTTGTGTAGTCCCGTTTCAATTATAAAACAGCTCAGATATTCAGAATTTAGATGAGATGACTCCAAACCATAAAATTTGGTTCTAGATTTCAAATGACCTTATGCTTTGTGATATTCATGGACCATAGGTGTTCCCAATGCTAACCTGCTGTACCAAAATCAGTTGGAAATCTACAGATTTGATTTTGAGATCATATGAAACTTGGACAATGGCTTCCCTCCACTCCTGAAAAAGTGAAGTCTGGAAAAAGTAACTAGAAGCATGGTAGCAATTGCTTAGATGGGTATTTATCCCTTTTCTTTTTATTTGTCCCTTACATTTTCTGTGTATTTTTAACCTTATACAAATAATTAAGTTTTAAGATATTCCTGGTTGTTATGTACTGATAGCAGATTTTTTAAATTATAGAACAACAGACTTCCTTCAACTACAGGGAGTCAGACTAGTGTGCTTTTTCATTAACTTTTACTTTTCAGTTTGTATATAACTCAACTTGTTCCAGCTCAATTTGCATTGTAATTCAGCAAAACTTTAAGCAACAGGTGAGGTCCAGTCTTGGTCTGAGTAAAACATACCAGTTCGAGCTGGCCTTCAGCTTGGGATCTATTTCTCTCTTTGTTCAGCTGCCTTACAAATGAACAAATAACTATGAAAATACAGCATGAACTTCCTTTACATTGTTTATTGCTTATCACTTTGGTGATAAATCCAAAGGAGTTCAATTCAAAGTGCACTAAAGGACGTACCAAGCCTGTTCTGAACTGGAGGGGCACTTCTCACTGCCTGCCCTCTGGGGCAGATACTTTCTCTTCTTGCTAGGGAATTCACGAGCACCTTTATGTAAATGGATGCAGTGTTATCTCTCCCCTTTTCCTGTCTGACATCTCCACCTTGTTCTCCCTTTCTTTAACTTTCTTAAATACAATTTCATCTCAATACCCATCAGGCCGACTTCAACATTTGTTGATGATAACTAGTTCGGATCCTTTCTAGTCCCACTCCGTGGCCTCTGTGGAGTAGCTCCAATTTCAAAATAGCAAACAAAAATGTTACAGGCTCTCACAGGAAAACTAAATAAATTATCAGACACTAGGAGAGCAAATCGAATTATTGTAATCCTCCCAGGCACTGGCATGACTTTGAAAAGACTCACATTTCTTTTTTTCCCCCCTCTCCTTAAAAAAGGCCTGGCATCTTGACCCTAAGACAACAGTGGTTTGGCAGGTTTTCTACCTGCCCTGGGGACTAGCCCTAATGGCACGGATATAAACGCATTCACATCTTCCCTTTGCTGCAGTTGGGTAGGGTATACCACTGGGGGTAGGGAGAGTCCTGTACTATCAACACATCCTGGGTGCAAACTTGCTGGCAGTCAGTATCACTAAAGCCTTGATCCCGTTCCCTTTGCTGTCAGTATCGACACTTCCATGCTCTTCAGTAAGAACAGAAGCACCGAATTTCTTACGCAATAGACTTACTCAATTCTACAATGTGCCACCGTTCTATAAGGCTACTGATCAAAACTAGAAAGGACTTCCATGATCTTATGTTTTCCAAAACTGGTCAGTTAGATAAGGTAAGCCTGTGTTGAAGGTGATAATGCAGGTTACAGAAAAAGCGTGATTATGTGTTGTGTTTCAGGTGAGGGGTGATTTTGATAAGGTAACAAGCAGCTGCAGGCATTAAGATAAAACATAGGTGTTGCACAGAATATCATACAAAATGTACACAATTCTTCTGTGCACTGAAAGGCATTCACAAGTTGCTAAGTTTTCTGCTTCATGCAGCAGCTATTTCTCTTTGATGGCTTTAATGCATTTTGACCTTACAATCACTTAAAATTTCCTGTGATCCTTTTCATAGCGTATCCCCTCTAGGCTGACTTGACCCAGTGAATTTCTTCTTGCAACTCTTTTTATCAACCTCCATGGAGCTCCATAGTTCAACTGTTCAGCCCTAACATCTTTAAGGTAGTCAGACCTCCTGCTTTGTCAGCCAAAGGGAAGAATTTTCCTGCAAAATAAATATTTCCAGAGATTACTAAAATGCTAAGAAAAAAACAAACTAATATCTTAAATGTTGTGTGTCAAATCAAGTAGGTCTTCCTGGTGTAAGTATCACCAGTGAGGGACACCTACAATTCCAGTGTCTTCCTTTGCCTGCCCTTTTTTGCCATTGATTTACAGTAACAGTTCTCCTAAAACATACACAATATTAAGCAAAATACCCTTGCTATGCAAAAGCCAAAAGGGATTTGGGGCAAAGTTAAGCTCTGGGCCTGTGTTGCTGGACTGCACATACTAGAAGCAACTGAGAGTAATCTCTTGCTCTAACAAACAGTCACAATATTAGCCAGCAGTATCTGCCAATTAGTTTACAGTGATTAAAAGAAGCCAGACATTTCCTTCAGAGTCCCACTGCTTCTGTGGATTAGCAGACAAAAACTTTTCAAGTTGAACCTAAGCCACCTTTTGATGCAAGTACCCCATTACACCTTTTCTCACTAAAAGTAGATAATAACAAGTACAGAAAAGCTTGTAATTTTGTTGAAATAAGTCTTTATCACCACCCTCATAAGTCAAAACAGAGTGAATATTAAATCAGGCTCCTAAAATCTTGGCAGAAAGGGATCCTCTGCAACGTTTCAGGAATACGCCTTGCCGCAGCTGAACATCCATGTCCTTTCCTGACAATGAGACTGCACAGACTATTTCCTTCTGAATCAAAAATTACCTGTCATCACGTATCCTGAGCCATGCTGCTGATGAGGAGACAGTGCGTCTCCTGCAGTGCTGATTAGAAGATGTAGTTTTCAAGACAACTTTTCTTTTTTTTTCTTTTTTTTTTTTTCATATGCCCTGTAGAAGCTGAGAAAATTGACCTGCTTCTGGATGCGTTCTGCCTTTGGATGGAGGAGAGAAAATAGCCTCAAGCAGTAACATCTGTGTGGGCTAGCTAAGGTAATGCATCAGACTATAGCTTACTGACACAGAACACAGAAATGCAGCCAAAAGAGCACCTACTGGTAGATATGTACTTCAACTTATCCTTTAAGTCACCATCCCTGTGCTGTCATTTATATACGATCCACAGGCATGGCTTTTATTTCTGGCTGGGGTTGGTTTTGGACTGACTTCCCTGTGGGTCTAGTGCATATTTCAACTAGCTCTCTCTGCTGCTCTTTTGAGGAGCAGGAAGCTTGATCAGTTGCAGTTTTGGCTTTTGCATGTGTACATGTTGTTTTAATGTTGTTTTCTCCTTTCTGCTTAGTGGTTATCTTGATTTGGTGTGACAAAACCAAAGAGCTGTAGCTGGGGAGATACGCCACGGTAAGGACACAAAGCATGGGACAGATTTAAAAATAACACTGATGGGTCTTGTCAGGAAAATACAGGTGACAGACCTCAAGCTGAGAACAAAAATGAAACCAATAGATGTGACAGCAGTGGGGTTTGTGTTAAAACCGGCATTTCTAGTCCTCTTCCAACATTTACAGGTAATATACATCACCTATTGATAAAACACAGAAACTGGGGAGAAGCTCTGTGCCAGGAATGGTACAATTAATGTACTGCAGCCTTAAAATGTAGGGATGTTGCTGATCTTTTTCATAGCACAAGAACTGGAAGGTCAGGTCAGCAGTTGCATGAAATAGCACGGTTCAATTGATCGACTGGAAAGAAGGTTGCCCATCTCTCTGGATGCATTATGCATCCCAGCAGCACTGCTCAAATGAAACATTATCCTGACTGCAGTAAGGAAACAATTGTTTGGGTGCTTCTAGGCTCAAAATAAAGATTTGATCTTGCTGAATGTTCTTTAATCCTTTGAAAAAAAAAGAATCACAAAATGGGAGTGTTCTGGCCAAAAAAGGCTGTTTCTAACAAAGGGCACCATTGTTTGGATTCTACTGCCCTGACACCAGCAGAAAGTAGTTGAGGTAAAAAATGTCATTCTCCCCTTTAGAGGGTATAACTGATGCTCAACAGATCATTAGCGAGATGGATGTACCAATATATCTGCTGCTGTGAAGGTCCCAAACGTACATAGCTCTGAAAAACATGTTATGGATTCGGGACACAAGCAATTTCTAGTCCCCTTTTTTCTACTTCCAAGGGCAGTAAGGAACTAGTTTTGCCCGTGCTGAGTTTTAGGCACATCTGTTGTTCCAGAGATTGATTTTCTCTGAAATTCCTCATCTAAGTTGATTTTGATTTGTAAATAAAGAAATAACTTTCTCCCCAAGCTCTACCAGAGTAATCTCGGATGTGTGATCCACTGAGTGTCAGTAATTATAGCCACAGGTTAAATTTTAAGAAGAAGGAATATTTGTCATGTAATAAAACTGTTTGCAATTTTTGTGCAAGGTTCTTCTAAAATTTGGATCCTTCTCCGTATCAGGCTACCAATCATTCTGAGGTTTGCTCATCCCTATTTTTCGCTTCATGTATCTCTGGCAGAGATGCAAAGCACATCTTCAATAGATTACCTTTCTGAATAGTAAAAATAATCTGGTAGAAACCTCTGAGGGATGCAATGCGGGAGAACAAATTACTACAAGACACAGAGGGAGCTGTAAATGTAATTGTGATGGGTGTGGTGACAGTTTGCATTTATAATATATTCACTTTACCACACAGCTCTAGCAGTATGAGTTAGTTTGCATGACCTAGCACACATTTCAGAAGAAAAAATGGTCTGAAAAATTGTAGATTATGTTGACAGCAGTGCAATGCCAGTGCTTTGCTAATCGTGTCTGGTCTTCGTTCTGATGCGTACACTGATATACCTATGGAGCTTTTTAGAGTTATTAAAGCAGGAAATAAATCTAATTTAGGTATTAGTTAAGGAAAAAAATGGGAAAAATAATGAATATTGGATGGCAAAACTACTAAGATGCTAGACTAAACTCGGAGTGTTGGTGCATAATGTACTGCATTCCTGTTTGCTCTGTCACGGCACTCTCATCAGACAATACATTTTCTATCAGTTAAAGAAGGTCCTGATCTCTCCATCTGTACCTCCAAAAGATTCCCTGGTAGTATGTGGTGGGCAAGACTCTTAACCCTCAGGAAGCTGTGGAAACCAATGAAGGATTGTCACTCCAATAGATATAGGGGACTGTCCACTCTCCTTGGACTGAAATATTTCTCCCTCTGGGTCTCCTGACCTTCATTTTGCCTATTGCCTCTTGTCAGGTGAAACTCTTTCTAGAGATATAATGGTATGATGTTTGGAGAGCTGCAAAATATTTCAGCATCTTTCAGAAAAGCCACTATAAATAAAATAAGCATGTGCAGGCGCACGTTTATATATTTGAGGAATATTCTGCTAGGCACTGTCAGATTTTGAGATCATTAGTAAAACCTTTTTCTCATTTACTGATTGGTTTTAGTCTACAACACTATTAATTTGAAAGAGACTATACCTAGACTTTATTCTCATCTTTGCAACTGTTAGTATATAATTAATGTGGGGAATTGTAGAGTATACTCTCAGCACAGCTTATATTCTCCCTCTTGTTAGGGTCTTGGGCTTGGTAACATTTTCTCTTCATTGAAGAATGCTCTGTGTTTTATTAGGTCAGTGAACCATTGCAGCATGTGTATAAATTGTTCTGTTGAGCTGCTTTCTTGTTATGCCTGAGTGAGAAGTGAAAGAGGATTCTCATATACATTGTTTTCCTCTGTTGATTGTTTTTGCAGCTTCTGCGCTTGCAGTATGACCTGCCATTTAGGCACGTTTTTATTGTCCTGAGTGAGGTAAGTCATTGCCTATGCCTGATGCAAATTGGTTTATTTTCATCTGTACAAAGGAAAAGGGAGATTCAGGCAGAGTAACCGAAGAGAACTGCAGTGGCATGGGGGGGACAGCCTCAAGCCAAGACGACAACCAGCTGCAGGCCACTGTGGTCCAGCTGATAACCCAGCCAAAGAGCAAGGACGTCAGGTGGGAGCCTGCTCAGGGGGTTCAGAAGAGGACTGCTGTCTGCATTGGCACTGCGCTGATCTGTTAGTCATCTTGTTCTTACCTGTCTTAGAAAGTAAGCTAAGGCTAACTTGGGAATTAGTGCTGGAGAGGATTGTCTTGCCAATGTCTTTTTGAGGATAAACGGACAACATTAATCTCTGGAATTGTCCGTCCTCTGGGCTTTTCAAGTGGTGGATCCCATGCCCCCTTTTTAAGAGACATTTAAAAAATATTTTAATTAAAAGTAGACCCCCAAAATTATTGTTTCTTAAATCAGTTAGTGGGAAAAAAGCACTTATCCTCACACAGAAACCCACTGCAAAGACAAATGTAGTAATTCAGGAATCCCTGCTTTTTAAGTATGCGTTTGCATACAGCAGCAGATGTGACTCATTTCTTTAGTGCCTTTAAGAAATAAAAGAAATACTGGCTCGAACCCTAGATTTTCTACTCTAGTAAAATTCATGCTGTAGTCTGTGAATGTTTTGTTTATGGAATGAATAAAAATTTAATAAGGCTTTTGGGCTTATTTAGGATATATATTCAGTTCTTACCCAGATATATTCTCATTCTCTTCATGCAAAATAAATTTAGACAACTGCATGTGCTCAAAACCCCTATTAAAGTAAACACATCAGCTACATATATATGAACAAAATGTAGCTTTTAAGAAAGGCCAACTAATGGTTTTATCACAAATCCTTACTAAGAGTGAGCAGAGAGGAGCACTGCTCTGAGGGCAGACCATAAACCAGGTTGTACCTTGAGTCGCTGTCTCCCATTTGGCTCTCTCCCTTTCTCTGGGACATCAGAGCTCTCCCCGTTCCCCCCAGGCAAGATGTATGGATCATGTTGTGTTCAGCTGAGTGGGAAAGACAGTAGTAGCCCAGATCTTTTTTTTGTGTGTATTCTGTTGTATTTCCTGCCCAAGAAATGAAGATGACATCTAATTTGAACCTATTCTGTCACATGGGATCAAAAATCAAGTAAGAACTGAGACCAGTGTTTCCTTTAACTGGGTCTCCAGACTGGGCACCAAGCAGTCCACAACCCAACCTACCAATCTTTCTAATTCTGTTGCAAAACTAATGCTTTTAGCAGTAAGTTACAAGTCTCTCTGCTATGAGCAGCTGTTTATTTATTTCCAAAAACCCACTGTCGGAGGATATTGGCCATCCAGAAATCTTAGACAAATAGTTGCTTATGAGCGCACGCTTGACATATGAAAAGCAAGTCTAACACAAATGATTACTCCACCCATTTAGATGAGATAGGTGGATTGGTCCCTGCTCAGTTGTCTGGGAGGTATACTGGACCTCTGCTTTGCAAACTGGCTTGAGTCAATCTGCCTACTCAGTGAAGATACTCCAGAGAACGTATCACCTGTTGTCCAGATGATAACTCGGTGGAGGTCTAATTTGTTGAGCAGTAAAACTTCCTGCTTATGCAGCTGGCAAAGCAGAAACATTACATGGGAAGGATGTAATGTGGGAAATTGGTGACTTTCGCAATATGACATTGCTTAGGAAAAAGCTGCCTTTGAAACCCAGTGTTCACATTTCCACTTAGTTTGCCTCTATCTCTCATGCAAGGGAAGTCCTCATGGTACCGGGAAGGAAAAAGAGAGGAGGAGGGAAGAGGAGCAAGCAGAGCTGGAAGAACGAGCATCAGTTATGTTGTGCACTGTGCATTGGCTATTAATCCTGCCTGCAGGAATTACTGAAATGGAGAAATAGTTATCTACTAACTTTGAGATCCAATCTGCAAAGTCCCAATGTCAGCACGATGATTTATGTGATACAAAGTTGGCAGGATTTGGCCTGACACGATAAAATAGATGCATGCAGAAACACGGTCTCTCTGTTTTAAACCGTGTGTAAACTCCAGCTAGCTGTCTGCGAGACGAGTGGCAAGAAGGTGCGCTGCCGTAAGAGGCCGAGGTCAGGCTGCAGATGTGCTTGGTATTCTGGAGAAGGGAGGAGGAGGATGTTCAGCACTGTTCTCCTGTGACCTTTGCTTGCTGATGAGCTCCAGAGGGAGCTGTGGCTTGCCTTTTTGCTCAGAGATGAACTCACTAGAAGCAGATAGCCATGGAGAAGGGATAAACGCGTGGTCCCATGAATTCCTCTTTTTCTCCCCTTCTCCTCAGTCCAATCCTTCACAAGAAAACTGAGCTTTTATTAGCTTTCCTTTTTTAAAGAGTTTTTCTAAAGCAGTCCTATGAAAATATGTCTAGTAAATAAATGAAACCTAATCTATTTTCTTTGTTTATAATTTTTGTAAGGATGTAGGAGAAATCAGTGTGAACACTGCTTTAAAACCTCATGAGCAGGGGTGATACCCCAGGATTGTTGCAGCTGTGCATTTTTTCAAAAGGTAATTTAAACCCACGTGCGAATAGCTTTTCTTTAGTATAAGCACCGAGTATGTTTGTTTGATGCAAAGTTGATCCAGAAATATATTTTATTTTGAGGTACTATTTGCCTCTTTCCACTCAACAAGACTGATTATACTGAAAACAATGCGTAGCAAGTGAGGATACAAGGTTGTACAATTGCTGAGGCATAACCATACATTTCACTGTCAGCTCTGACACCTGCTCGTCCTGGGTGTGGGTGTCTGGTTTGCATAATCACCAGGCAGTTATTTATCAGTAAACACACCAGGCAAAGCCTTATATTTCAGCTGGCAGCCAATCAGACCTGGTTGATTTACGCTTTTGGGGGGACAATATTTATTTACATACAAAACAAACACAAACTTTCAGGCTGAATGCCTTTCTCCGTGTACTAAAGGAGCAAAGAGTAAGCCCAAATGGCAAAAGCATGGTGCTGCCACTCCATCCTGCACGTTTTTAGCTGTCAGGCAGATAGCATTAGAAATGCCAAATTGTACAGACAGGGAGGGAAGTGAAAATCCTAAGGCATGTTGCCACAAATTTTAAAAAAAACAGTAGCGTATTTGGGGTCAATTTAGAAATAACCTGTCTTTGATTGGCTGCCATGGCTTTTAGTTTTAATTATCTCTTTCAGTTGAGAATCTGAAGCTGCCAAAAGCAAACAGAAGCTCTTGTTTCCCTGTCGATGCAGGTGAGATATTAAGAGGGAAAGAGAAATGTCTAAAAGCAGTGGAAACAATGCCAAAATATCCAAGGTGTAAATGACCAAAAAACTGCTTGGACTTATTTTTATCTTTGCCTCTAAACACTGTTCCTACCTAAAAAAAAAGCTTCATAGAACAGGTATCAAGACAAATACGCAATTTGTTTATAGTATGTGAATTCTTTATTCTGTTATTTCAGTTATGGATTTAGGGTGCCTTTTTATGACATTTGTTAAGATGAAAGAAATACTTATGAGCATTAATTACTGGAGAAAGAGACACCCACAACTATTATTATTATTTTGTTGACTCGTCACAAGGACAAATGTCTGTCCCACTTAACCAGCTGCTACTTACATCTGAATCATGGAATCATAGAATCATTTAGGTTAGAAAAGTCCTTTAAGATCATCGAGTCCAACTGTTAACCTAGCTCTGTCAAGTCCACCATGAAACCACGTCCCCAAGCACCACATCTACATGTCTTTTAAATGCCTCCAGGGATGGGGACTCAACTGCTTCCCTGGGCAGCCTGTTCCAGTGCTTGACAACCCTTTCCGTGAAGACATTTGTCCTAATACCCAGCTAAACCTCCCCTGGCACAAC
>VZTL01040987.1:0-18556 GCA_013400535.1 Scopus umbretta
CGCCAGCTCCCTCAGCACTCCCAAGTGGATCCCATCTGGACCAAAAGACTTGTGAATGTCCAGGTGGCATAGGAAGTGTGCTTCCTCCTGGATTGCTTCATCTACCTCTTTGTCTTGGTTGGGTGGTCTGTAACAGACTCCCAACAGGATATCTGCCTTGTTGGCCTTCCCCCTCATCCTTACCCATAAGCACTGAATGCTATCATAACAATCGAGCTCTATACAATTGAAGCACTCCCTATCATACAGAGCCACCCCACCACCTCTCCTTCCCTGCCTATCCCTATCTATTTCTCCTTTGAAAGAATGCCTTGAGTTTTAATAATTTAATCCTTGTTACAAAAGCAATTAAGTACACATCTGTTTCTAACTCTCAAATAAGTAGTAAGATGGTAAAAAGTCCAAATCTAAATACTTGCTTGTAGATCTGAGAAACAAAATCTAGAATCTGCCTCGTGGCACAAAAAACTGCGTCCCCTCCTAGCACTTAACAGCAAAGTGAATTACTGATCTATTCCCTGCATGTCAAAGTCATATGTTGGGCAAAGTAAACTACCACTTCATCTGTTGTTGATAACAACAGGCTTACTGAATAAGCCTCAAACATTGCATTTGTTCTACTAGCTAACTGTTACAGAGAGTTTAGCGCGACACGTGGAGCAAGAGATTGTATGCTTCTGCAAGCACAGAGGGAGAAGACAGATATCCTTTCAGGATTCAAGAGAAAACAAACCAAAACAACACCCCACCCTCCCCCCATCTCACTACATAATTCAGCACAATCACTCCCATTTCTATTAATAACTGGAATTCTTCTTAAAAAAAAAAAAAACACACAACACACAACCAAAAAAATCCCCCAAACAAACAAAAAAAACAAACACAAAACTCTCCATAGCTGCAAGACAGAAGAATCACTAGAGTAATTAACACTCCTAAGCAGAAATTCAGGTTTTTAACCAGAGGTGCCCAGTGCCATTTTGCTATCCCTGACCTAGCAGGTATGAGACAGGACCATGTAAGGAGATGCATGCTCTTCTGGAGCCGGGGCTGAAAACTAAACAGGAAGCCCGGGAGCTGCTAAAAAATGCACTAGAGTAACCACAAAGGATGAGATTTGGCTGCTTAACATCAAATGGGTTTATACAAAACCAAAACAAAGAACCTTTGTGCATAAGACTCACTTCCAGCTATTAGTTAGAAATTTTCTATGATCTTAACACAGGAAAGAGACCAAGCCCCTTCTGCTTCACACCGTCAGTATAATGCCTCAAGGCACAGTTATCGTCCTGGCCCAATGAAATAAGCACTCCGAAAAAATGAATGAAGATGGTGCAAGGAGAAGATGATCATGGTTTCAGGTCTACTTGAAGCCAGTACAAGACTGTCTTAGTGGTCACACACATTTTAAATAGCCCTACCACATACAGCATCCCCTCCTTTGCCATGGCACAAGGGATGGATAGCAGCATGATGAATTGAACCTGAATTAAAAATTGATTTCTCATCTCTGCAAGCCAAGTTACTTTTAGCCTGGATGAGGTCCCTGATGTGGCTGCCTACTCAGCTACAGGAATGTTTGTACTTGGATGAAGGAGGTGGCAGCATCGGAGCAGGCTAAGGGTACTTCTTCAAAATGACAGTCTAAAAAGTAGCAGCGAAAGGACAGTGTACAAGCATGCCCAAAGCCTCATGCCGGTACTCATGTACAAGTCCCATCCATGCTCTGAACTGACAAGGCACAAACGCTCCCTTGTCCAGAGGCTGTTCAGAGACACGTCTGTAACCTTACCTGCTCCTTACTGTTTCCTGGGAAAGAAGACGTCCAAATCAGACAGCATGTTCAGCTCAGCAGCCTGATTCATCAAAGGAATATAATGTCATACACTGTGATCAAAACCTTAAAGGGCTTATGGGGCAGGGGGGGGAAATCTGGTTTAGTCAGATGGAACTTGAGCTGATGACTGAACCTTGAAGAGTCATTCATACCTGCAGTCCACATAAGTAAACAAAGTCACTGACCTTACCCTGGTTAAAATTATACCCAGTTCTAAAAACAAACAAACAAACAACAAAGAACTCCCCCCCCAATCTGCTATGAAATGTCTCTGTGTCTTCCCCAAAGGTCTAAATGAATCTTTGACTTTACACCACCATTTTCTTTAGCCCAGACCAGTCACTATTATGCATGGTATTAAACACTTGTATTAAAATGCTAACTCTCTTAATTCACACTTTTGTTTCTCTGTGCAAGTCTGTATGTAGGCCAACCTTTAATATTGTAGCATTTTTTCCTTGCTTAATCAAAGCCTTGTGTGTGAGGACACTGACGCACAATAATTTGGTATTACTCAGCCAAATCAGAACACCCTATGTTCAACAAACAGTATAAAACAGATTTTAAAAATCTATGACATACATGTCAGAAATATTTCATAAGTAATTTTCATTTCACATCACCTTGATTACCCTTTTTCTGTGGAACACAATGCTCTTGGGCAGATTGGCTCAAACAGCACAAAGCACACAACTTTAATGCACGCGTACACTGCTACAGGAAAGAAAGAACTAGGGGAAATAAAAGTTCAATAGCATTCACTATCAGCTTTTAAATGCTGATAAAGAACCCTTGTTAAAGGGCATTTCTGAACATACAGCAGCACTACAGCACTGCAAACCCTACCTACTTCCCTCTACTCTGTCTATACTACCAAGGAAACTCTGCTCCAGTGACATCAATGGAATTCTTGCTACCAATTCTTAAATGACAAAATACTTCCAACAGTGTACAAACTCATTAGCAAAGTCATCCTTTCCTGTTGCCTTCAGGATAATAGTATAAAGGACTCCCTGGTTTAAAAATGTAACCATGGTACAGAGAAACCAAAACTAAGCCTATTTTTCTGAAATTCAAACTGCAAACAGATCCAAAGGCATATGTGGATGCAAGGAAGAAACCCTGGGGAGATGTGTCTTGAGTAGAAGGTGAAGCTGCTTCAAATGCCAAATGGCTGGGTTAGGTGGCCCTTGGAAAGGAGATGCCACCACACAGTGCCAGTGAACTGAGCTTGCACTGAACATCTGAAACAATACATTGAATACATTGAATGTTTTGGTCCAGCTTTTCTGAATTCTGGTTTCCATACCATTGTTAATAATAAAGTGCCAGATGGCAACCAAAAAGAGTGCATTGTGTGACCTTCAGTTGCTGAAGCAGAATGAACTTGGGGCAATCCTGTCATTGACGGACAAACACATCCACTAGAAGATGACAAATATTTGCGCTGGCAGAGCTGCTTAAGGTGGAAGAAAACTATTCATCCATCTGGATCAGTGGATTTCCACGAGTCTATGAAGAGGAGGAACATAACCTGAACACAGTAAGTCAAGCTCATGCAACACAAAATGTAAAGTTCTTTTTCCAAAGAAGTAAGAAACCTGTGTCTGTGTTCTCTTCCATGTTTTTTTGGAAACACCCAAGACATACCTTTACATTTTAAAAAGGGGAAAGAACTAAAGTTCCCTCACTCCCTTGCTCAGAAAATACTCATTGTTTGTATGAGCCACTAAATTAACTTCAGCTGTAGAGAAAATGACTCATTAAACAGAACAATCAAAAATTTCACTGGAGAGAGGGGGAGGAGGTACAGAGGAACTTTAACCTTCCCCCTCTCCTGCCAAATGAATGACACAGTAGTTTGAAAAACAAACAGAATGCAATAACACTTCTTAATAAATAAGGCTTAAAACAGAAAGCTACAGAAAATTGAGGGAAAGGAAAAAAATGCCAAGCTACAGATGACTGTAATAGCTCTTGGAGTATTTTAATCCTCCAACTGTACTCAAATACATCTGGAAACGTTGCATGGAGCAGCAGAAAGGCAGAGCTATCTTTAAGAGGTTATTTCCTAATATAGATCATAGTGTTAGNTGAAAAGTCCTTGAGTAGTGTCAGCACTGCTTAGCAACAACTAAAACATTGGTGTGTTATCAATGTTATTCTCATCCTAAATCCAAAACACAGCACTATGCCAGCCACTAGGAAGAAAATTAAGTCTGAATTAAGCTGAAACCAGGACAGGTAGTAAAGGTTTGTTTGAGAAGATGACTAATACAGACAGTTAAACTAGTATGAATACTAAAGCAGCAGGTGCAGGTTTGCCAGCAAAAGATGCCTTTTCTCAGATACAGCTTACTATTTTTTACCTGAACCAAAACAAGCCATAATGGAGAATTGTTTTTTTCAACAGCATAAATACACCCATACTGCATGCACACTTAAAAGTAGTACCTCCAGGGCAAGTCAAGACGCAAACCCATTTCGATAAAACCTCTCTGATTCTAACCCAGCACACCTGGAAGCCTTCTGGGGCTGAGGGCCTGGTGGTACAGCTGGTTCTGGCCAACTCACGGCTGGTCAGGATCACACATCACTAAAGGCACAGTTTCACAGCAACTGTGCAGGCAGGCAATTTCAAACACAGTTTTTGCAGTTGGCAAAAGGAGAACCCAGGCCAGAAGCAGCAGTAGTGTAGGCTAAGACAACTGTGGTTTCAAGGAGAGTATAAGGCACTAATCACATAAGGTGTTCCACTTCAAGTTTTAAATAACCCAAGTCCAGACTGGGGGGAAAAAAGAAGTTTAAATGCTGCCTGAAAGAATATTGCAGATATCATTTCACAGTTGGTTTTAACCAAACTAGGAGCAAGCTGCTGCCTAGAGAAATGGTTCAGCATTCCCTCCTAAATACAATTCCAAGTGCTCCCCTACCCCACCACCTGTGAGCAACCAGCTCTCCAGAGAAATACGTGGTCAAGGAGACAGCATCAAAAGGCTGCTGTAACAGTAATACAACAGTAACAAAAGTTACTTTAAGCTGATGGCAAAGCTGCGCTCTGCATTCTGCTTCTAAAGTGGAATGATTACCCATATTTATCACAGCTCCTTCTGGCCTTGAATCCATCATACGTACCTGCATGAACCAAGCCTAAAGACTCAGAACACAGAAAGTCTCAACAATGGTAGTTAAGTATGACTATAGGATATGAGATAAAGCCAGAGACATGAAAACAGATTCCAGACAGTGATTCGTATCACTCCTGACTTCACAAAAACAAATCAAAAACCTTCAAAAAGTTACAGTGAAGATCAGTAAGAAGCTACCATGAGAGTGTATCAGTTAAAAACACAAACAGGTTGCAAAGCTCTAGAAACAATAGGAGTCCTGTAACGCAAAGGCTGTCATTAAGTGTTCTGTAGTCCTGTTTATTCTAAGCATACAGCAGTCCTGCTAATAGTCTTTTGCTTTTACCTGTTCCTTCAACCTAAATGCAAATGCTGAAATGTGACCCAAATCCATAAAGCACAATTAACATCACAGGAATTATCTGATAAAAGAATAAAAGCTGATGAGCTACTCTAACAAACACAGAAGTAAACAAGCTTGAATCAAGACAGATCAAACATCTCACCAATCTTCAGGAGAGGCATTTTTGGAAAAGATTAAATACCCAAGGTAGGAGATAAATCAGACATTGAATTACAGATCATTTTGTAGCACTTTAGAACTAACTCATTACTATAGCTAATTAAAATTAATGGGGACTTGCTATCAATTCAAACAGAACAGTGTAGTAACAGCTTACAGAAAAAAAAAGTTAGACACATTCTAAAATGAAGCATGCTGCCCTAGTCCCATTGACTTCAAGTAGGTACAGCAATTTACATCAATTGAGGATTCCTCCCCTTCCCCGCCAAGATGAGAAATACTTCATAGCACACTCATGCTGAAGGATCATCATTCAAACCTTCCTCCAAAATATGTTTACACAAATGTTACCGACATCTTACACAATTTTTTCCTCTAACAATTCTTGGCACATCAATCCTTTCCACTACTGCAATCCCTCAATGTTATCAGTGTAAGTAACTTCATCCATACCTATGTTTAAAATTTTGTAACAGCCTGTCAAGCTAAGAGATCATGTATTGTTCAAGCCATTAAAGCCCCATTACATCAACTGAAATCTGAGCATCCCAGCATTATTCCAACTTCTGCTCACTCAGCCCCTCTGCCCCTTCCTACACAACTTTGTCTTCTCTAACCTTGTGAAACATCTCCTACAGAAGACCTACTAACTGACCAGCCAATTTACACAACCTGCCCGGCACTCTTATCCTTCAATACATTTAACCACCACTTCTCTGTACTTGTGGTTTTGCCCTCTCCTCTCACCCGCCCAACCTCCTACCATTTCATCTATTGTCTGCTCCTCCTCCTCTGGATCAGACAAGGTCCTGTAACCAGGTCTTTTCTGTGCCTGCACTTTATTTCTACACAATCATATCAGTTCAAATATATTTAATGATCATGTATATAATGACACTTGGCTTCACGGTGGATTAATTCAAATTAAAGTGATTAAAATAATCAAATTTAGATTAGCAAATGAGGAAGCTTATCTTTTTATGTTCTTAATGGTCATTCTCAAAGAGCAATAACCACTAAATCATGCTGATCTGCAATATAACCTTTTAATTTAGCATTTGGTATAGTCCCTAGTTAGACAATACTGTCAGTGTATATTTATGCAGATTCTTGACTTTAAATTAATGACCAATACAGGTCACTATTTACTAGCTGGTTACATTTTATATTTATGACTTTTCAAGATGTGTTTGAACAAAAATCAGGATGAAACTGTAAAATAGTATGCTCTGTATTTAGTTATCAGTTAACTAAAAAGTTACAAAATATCCTTAAGGTTGCTTAACAAAATAAACCTTGCATTTAGAGACAATTCCTTTTTTTTTTTTATTTTTTTTAAAGCCTTCTCTTCATTTAGTAGGTGAAATTCAGTGGGCTTGGCTACTATGGACTTTAAAATTTCAGTTTTAGTACAGTGTTTTGGATTTGTTTTTTTTTTTCCCATCTAAAAAACTTGCAGAAAGGAAATCTGTTTTCCTATCTTTTCAGTTTCAGTTGATCTCACTCAACTTTGAATAAACTACTCATGTAATTAGGCTAGTCATATACTAAAACGAAAGTAAATTTCTCTAGATACCTACTGAAGCAGCTGCTGTTCTCAAAAATGAGCTTTTTGCACTTAAACCCCGATTCTGGATACTTCACCAATCATGTTCACTAGAGCAATGGTTTTATTTTCTCTAAACACTTGATAGTTACGTTGATTGAAAGGTCTGTCTTAATTTAGGTAATATTAGTATATTACAGCACGTTTAGTCCCGAGTACAGGTTTGGTTTTGAGAAAGCATTACAAAAATGGCTTCAACCTGAACCACCCCACTTTCTCAACCTCAGCTTGCCTTCTCCAGGGATGTGCTACCACCACCTCAGGGTCAAAACAGCATTTAAAAGAAATGTAAATATTTGCTCTCTTCCTGGGAAAGCACTACATAGAGAGGAGGGGAAAAGTGGGGATGCGCATATGGGGAATTGCATCAGTGTAATTAGAGAGTTTTATCAAGCTGGTAAATGTCTGTGTAGGCAATCCCTTCACACTAAAGGGTACTTCCTAATTAAAAATATGCACCCCATTTTCCAGAGCCTTCCTACTGAAGAAACATCTCACCACCACCGCCCAATTAGATCAAATTGGGTGGCTGGCTGTTTTTGCTTTGTGCATGATAATACAAAGACTCTCCAAGTTCCTGCTCAACAAAGACTTGTGTGAAACAGGCTTTGAAGACACAATAACATTCCTCTTGCGAGTTTCAAGCCCGGAGGCTAAAAGCACCAACTAACTATTCATTCTTCCATCTTGAGACACATTCCTAACCTAGTTCAAAGGCCTGAAAAAACATGCCCTAGCTACATGCCTGCACACCTTCAGAAGGGCTTTTCCCTTGTATCAGAGCTTGCTAGGGAAAGAAGTTTCATACAGAAAAGGATTAAATGTATTTGAGAGTTTTGTTTCATTTTCAAGAACCCTTGAATTGTTTAAAGTAGTCAAGACTGTCTTGCAAATAAATTGATCAGCTATGTTAATCCATTTAAGAATAAAATTTCACCATTTACATGTTTAAACTACAGTGTTCATACATAGTGCACCGATGCTAGCAGATACCAGTTCCTTAACTTCTGCTCCCAAGAAGCAGCCGTGGGAGGAAGGAGTGTGTAGAGCAGTTGTAAACGAAGAGGGTGATTTGGAGCTGTTTGGTTTCCATCACTGCATTTCTATTTAGTTTCATCTGCCTTTGTTTTCATCTCACACTGGTAAGATAGATGTAAATCACACATGGCTATCCACCCATATCTTGATATGGGTGGAACATTCAAGAACATTCTGCATCATGTTCACCAGATGATGATAAAGTCAACAAAATACAAGATTATTCCCAAAATATTAACACCAGACCAAATATTAATTTTCAGTGGGAAAAATATTTACAGTTTGCAACCTACAGCTTCCTAAACAAACTGAATTCCTCTTTATACGTTTTATTTTACTGTTTCTCAGAAATCTGAACACCATTATGTGCAAAATGAGGAAACAGAAACCGTTACTAAATAATACATCAGCCTAAATACAATTGCCATTTACTTGTCTGGAACTGGCACAGAGAAAGAGCGGGACCACGCAGAGGCGGCCGAGGCGAGACCACCCTTTTCAGTAACGCGAGCTGTTTCAATCTGCCCAAACATCCTGCAGGACCGCACCCCAGATGTGCCAGCCAGCCTGCTTTCTGAGATTCCTGAATGGCATACAGTAGATAGCAAGTTCCCTTTGATCATAATTGTTTTCAGTACACCTACGCTTTAGAAATGCTAGGGTTTCCTTACCCATGTTTCATTTTATGTGTGATCAAGCAATTAAGTATTTAGTACTTGTGCACTACCCTTTGTTTTTCAAAAGGCAACAAATATTTATTATTCTGCAGTTTAGTTGCCACTAGTTTAAAAAAAAAATAAATCAACTTTGCTCTGCAATACAGAAAATCAAAAGTGGATCAAGTGCTAAAGACACCATAGCACAGCAAAGCATGAAAGGATAGCGTACCATGCCTGTGCTTTGTAAGCAAAGAAATCAAAACCAAAAATATGATAAATGTAGCAGGTTAAAGAGAGGCAACTTTTTCACTTTTAACAATGCCGTTCCTACTTGTCAAAAATATATTTGCATCCTCCTAAGGATTTCAATTAGTCGCTTTCATTTTCACCAGATGAAAATGCTTCCGCTGGAGTTCACCATCAGTGCAAAAAGGTGAGTATTGCTCATTCTTCCCTTCATGCAGCCATTGTACAGATCCTTGTTCCCACCAAAACAAGCCATACATTACCTTACCTAGAGTAATTTCAAATCCTCTGCACATGCTGAGCTGTCTTACCTCTTTCAAGGACTGTGCAGCTGGGCTACCTGCTGTTGGTCACTTCCATGAAATACAACTGTACTATGAAAGGAAAATCCTCATGGATATATTCCAAAGTAGGAAAAAAAAAAAAAAAAAGAAAACACCATCTTAGCCTCAACTGCCTAAGCAATTTGTTAGTTTGTTTCCTCATTATTGCATAGCATTCTGCTCCATAAATGCTACATTTTGCTATTTCGAAGTGACAAGTAATTCAGAATTTGTGATCAAGAACTACGGGAGAGGAATCAGTAATTATGACAGCACAAACTTTTCTGAGGAAATGAAAATTAATCCCATCTTTCAGAGACCGTTCATTTACCTACAGTGCCTGCAAGAGTCAGAAATTGAACAACAGCCATCATTTCAGCAGAAGTGCCCAAACTTTGTTTTTCTGGGTATCACCATTAGAGAATGAGTACCGTGAAAAAGCACGTTGTACCATGCCAGGGAAGGCAGCAGACGTTACCAGCCCTATGTCGTGGTGGGCGTAGGCACAGCAGAAGACATTCTGTTGCACCTGTTTCTTCTCCAGAAAAAGAGAAGACTTTTTTTTTTTTTCTTACTTTTTTAATATCAGTATGAAGGCTCTTGCATACCACTTGCATCACTGCTGACACTGACTCCCAAACACTTTGTCGATCACTTGCATAGGAATTGTCAAACTAAACTGAGAACTTATTGGAAGACCATAGTCTCCTTGCACTAGTAATTTTCAAGGTATTTCAGCAAAATGACTGAATGTTCCTTGTGCCTGGGCACCAGCAGCCCCCTGGTGTGCAGCACGTAGAGAGGGCTTCTGAGCTTCCAGTTTGCCTCTGAAGCCAAGATGTTTCCCCTATTGCTTGTTGCCTGTTCTCTAGGGGTCAGAATTTCCTTTTGTAACACAGCAATCTTCTCTTCAAAATGAAGGCTGGCTATGCTGAAGATAAATTACCATCCGGTGTTTTAATCTAAAAGATTCCCTCCCTGATACACATCAACTGTCACTCTAGATATCTTTCTGCATCTCTCGTACACAGCACAGGGCATGGGAAGCTTGAGTCAGAACTGAAGCAAGCAAGTCACAGCTTCAGCCATGGCGTTTTGAGCTCCCCACCTCCCTTCCACTCCCCTATGGTCATTCACTTAGAAACCGATAAACAGCAAGACCCCAGCTGAGATATGCCGTAAGAGGATCAACAAACTCAATCTTCTACCTCCATCTACACTTCCTGAGGTTCTTTGATTCTCTTGACCAAGACACGTGTCTTCTCCACAACTCTCGGCACAGCATTTAACTATGGATGTTACTAGCGAAAGAAAGACATCCAGGATCTTGTGAGGAAAATGAAGGGCAGCTTTGGGTTGGGTTCAGGGTTTTGTTTGGTTTTTTTTTTTAAGTCTACAACTCAGTGAAGTAAGCGCAGAAGGAATCCATACAATCACTGGCTTAGTCTCCTCCACTTCATGTGTTTGAGCTCTTTACTCCTTCAGGGAACTGTTTCATTGAAGGAAAGCTCCTGTTCACAGACTAGTTACCTATTTTACTGACTGGCAAAGGCAGCTTATGCAGTTCCTGCCCCATAGTTACTTCTTAACAGATATTTGTGCACCACACTGAAAGCCAGACTGCTGAAATTGGACAAGAACCAAGACTGATAGATAATTCACATTTTTTCTATTCACACAGATTGTGTATTTCAAAGAAAGCTTGTCCAATGCTTAGGTATGCTAGTGGGTTACAAACATCCAACCTACACAGACTGGGAAGAGGGGGGGAAGAAACACAGTAAAGGAAAGTTGTAGATGTTCCCAGGCTACTGCATTTTATAACATGTATCATCAGACAGTTCAAACCTGCAAATACACTTCAACAGCTCTACTAGCTGTAAAGTGTACAACGTAACTCCATTCTCTCTGAAGCATATCTTACTTGAAAATTTACCACATCCTTCTTCCACTTCCCCAGCTTCCAAAAAAATGGAATTTTACAACAGTTGACAAAATGTACACGGGCAAATCTTCTATGATATACACAGGAACAGTACGTTTCACTTTACAGCTCAGGTGGCTGACACCAGATCTTTTAACTAGACTCCCAAATTATTACAAGCAGTTGAACACACACAAACTTTCACTGTCTCACCTACCTGATCAAAAACTACTCTGAAGAAAATACACTTTGCAATTACCCAAGGTTAAATCTCTAATAATAGTCTTCAGAGAACATGACCTAGATATGTCAAACACGATCAGAGAGATATATATCAAGACATCTTTTAGTTAGTTAAGAGTGCCAGGGCTTATTTAAATCTCCTTTATCTGTTCACACCTTGGCTTTTGTTATATTTTCCATCACTTCTGTAAGCAGAGAGTAAAGCTGTTAAACTTGAGAATCTTTTAAGTTACTGACACCTCTTCTTTACCGCTACCTCATGTATTCAGAATAATACTCCTCATGACGACCATTTATCAAAAATCCAGAATGATGTAAAAATAGAATAATGCTATTCACTTTTATGAACAGGTATTCTGACATATCAGATTATGTACAGATGCTGAAAAGCCAGCTTTTAGCATTCTGAAAAATTGGGAATTCAGTTGTATTTGCTAATATTAATACATTTGTGTTGCAGCTCTTACCACAAGATGCAAACCACAAGATCTCCTGTAACAAGCCACAATAATTTTGCCATGTGACATTTTCTTTTACGAGATATTCTTTAAACTAAACAATTTTATGGGAATCTACATTTACTAATCCATAAGTCAAATTATAAAACTAATGAACCTCACTTTTAATCAAATTTATAACTATCATCATAGTAGAGTGTAAAGAACAAAATACTGCAGGTAAAAAAAACCTGTGCAAATATAGTTCTCCTTTCATTATATGTACTTTATAAAAACAAGGGGGTTTAATGTTAAACCTCACTCATTCTTATTTACCTTGTACTTAATTCAGATTCCTACCTGCAGTTTACAGCTGTGGTTGTGAAAGGATGCTAGAAGATGAAGAATTCAGGAAAGAAGAGCTGGAGGCAAATTCTGCTTATCTTACCATGCACATCATACCATTAAGATCAGCAGAATATCCAAATAATATTAAGAAAAAAAAAAAATCTAGTCACAAGCAAGGAACAACAGAGTGTCTATCCCAGTAAAAAAGATCAAAATAAAAATACAGAAGTAAAAACACCTTCAGAAAACTGCAATAACATGCAGAATGAGCGCCTCTATAATAAACTCTCTACACATCCAGGCTCTCCACATTTCTCTATGCTCATCCTCAAACTTTCACATACCACCACCCCAATTCCCTTCAGTTCATGAACACCTTGCAATTCTCTCCACCCATGTCACCATACCACAGTTTCTCTGTGTCCCCTAAGTAATTTCTATGTCGCGTTTCCATCTCCCTCCCATTCCAGTCTTTACAATTATTCCCCAGCCTGTACCTCTAGTTCCCCACTATCTTATTTCAGCATCCCATAGTCTTTCTTCCAGGCACAGCATGGGTCCCCTGAACAGCATTTCCCCCCTCTTCTCTCCTATCTCTTAAGAGTACTGTATTTCATAACTCTTATATTCCAATTAAACTTGGCAGAGGTTAAATCTAGTATAGAATTAGTTGTGGAGAAATGTATCTCTTTCTCTTTCATATCACTGGACACCAAAATACTGGTTTTAAGTTTATGTTCACTAGTGACTTTATTTGCACAAGAATCGGTACTGAAAAGATCCACTTTCAGAGCTTCAATAAACTGGAAAAAACCAGCCCACCTTCTTCACAAACAAGCTATTATACAGTTACTGCAACTTGTTCAAAAGAATATTCAAGTACATTTTACTTTCACTACTTGCATTCATGCATTTATAAAGTCATGAAAACTGTATAGTCCTAATGAATATCAAAATTTCAGCTACTATAAAGCACTCCTGAAACAACGCAACATACTGAAGATATTGGTCAAATAACACTCCTACTCTACAGCTGCTTGTTGCATTTTATTTAAGAGTTGTAATTCTCTATTTACAAGTGCTATCTAAGGAAACACATGATGTCTCCACAGTTGCCAGTTAAAAATGAGCGTCATCCTTGCCCTGCAATGTCCCGTTTCATTTTCAAATTTAATCCACATTCAGGAACCAGTTTAAACATTGACTAAATATGAAACCTATGTGCCAAAGAAGTCCAGACAGTACTTAACAATTGACTGAATTGGTTTATCAATCATACAATTCCAATTTTTAAGCCAGGAAAACAAAAAAGAAAAGTCCTGAGAAACTTGTCATTAACATCAAGGTGGGGGTGGGGAAATAATCAATACTACAATTTAATGTAGCTAGATTAAAAGAACTGATCTGCTGTCTAAATTACAAAAAAAAAAAAAAAAAAAAAAAAAAGGAAAAAAAAAAAAAAAACCAACAAACAACCCTCAAAACCCCCTAAAACATTAATTATAAGCTTGTGGTCTTGTTAAACAGGAGAACTGCAAATACGCAAGTATGTGGAGACACACGCTCAATTTTGGCAAATAATTAGGTATGGGGAAAAACTGGTGTGTGCATACAGTAAGAAATGCACTGTTTTGTCTACAGTAATAACCATAAAGCATGGAAAACTTTTATAACTTACTGGTATTTACCTTGGTGCTGACCCAAAACTACAAAAACTTCTGTTCTTTCAGTTCTGGAAACAAATTCCCTCAAAAAACACATCTTGTTTTGGCATTTGCTGTGTTTCAGTCATTCCACCTTAAGTTTTTAACTTGACAAAACAAAACCAACTATTGAAAACTACTAAAGAAATAAAATAAAAAAGCAAGCAATGCCCCCCCCCCCAAAAAATCCCCAAGTGTATTACACCAGAATTACATGAGTAATTTTCTGTTTACCATCATGTGTACTTTCATGAGACCCAAATAAATGTTTAGCTCTTCCCCTTAGTAGTGCTTTGCTTTAACTGGAACCAGACAAAAGGTATGACAACCATATAGAAGCCATTGTACTGTATTCCCATTATACTGTATTCCATTTTCTTAGATCACCGAAAAAATCCAAGCCACCCATGCACTGGTTAAAACAGGCATCATTAAAGCTGCGAGTGAGCCAAGTTACCACTTGCTCACACTATGGTGCTATTAGCACTCACTTTCACGAGTTCTCAGACTCATCAGCAAAATGGAAATGAGGGGAATAATGGCTTTGCTTTGAAGCTCCGGAGATCAAAGCCACATACCTGGATTCACGCTACTATCCTACTACAGCCTTTCCTGTTTCTCCGGAGCCAGCCTCTAATGGTTTCCTTTTTCGAATATTTTTTGACTATATACTCAGAACACAAGCTATTATCAGCAGTTCATCTTCAAAACCCCTGCTCATTCTAGGCGCCTTCTTTTCTCACAGCAATCCCAAAAGCAGGATCCACAGCATATCCACAACATCTGCTCAGCTGTGCACGCAAAACTCTAAGCAGGAGGAAAACGCTTTACAGCAACACTGCTCTCCCCTCTCCTCACTTTCTCCATGTCATAGGCTGGTGGTTCCCAGCATGATTTGGCCACTGCAGCGATGTGGCCTTCCAGCTACAGTGTAACAGTCCACTTATCAGAGGATCCAAGCACCAAAGACTCACCGGCTAGGCTAGGCACACACACCCGTGCCCAATTTCTGAAGTAGGGGAAAGCATTTGGGCAGGGGAGCGTGCAGGACTGCATTGAAACCACTGCACTTCTAACAGGATGAGAGAAGAGAGCTAGAAAGGCTAGGGCAGGGCCAGCTGTTTGAAAACAGCCAAGAATATGAGACAGGGACAGCAATGGGATTGGAGAGTGCAGAGGAATGTTGTGGGTACAAGAAATGTTTTTTAATTAAATTTAGAAAACAATGTGATTATTTCAGCCAGTACCTTTAATGTTAGGAGAAATAAATACACTTGAAAGAGGTTAAAAATACATGAGAATGTAATGCCTGAGCAACTTGGAGGCAGCTGGAGGAGGAGGACAGGGGAGCAGGGAAGAAGAGAGGAGTTAGCTAGCTTGCAGCAAAGCAGCAACAATCATTTTACCCATTAGGAGATGAATGGCCAACATTTGGGGTCCTTGTCTTGTAGTCTGGAACAAAACAAAACTCCAGAATGGATAAAACAAGAGTTATCCAGATAATTTTGGCCTTTGGGGTGGGGTGGAAGGCTGCTCTACAGAGCGGAGGGGAAAAAAAAAAAAAAAAAAAAGAGAGCACAAGCAGTCCCTTTGCCACTTCTGAGATTAAAAGTGTAAATAATAACCCATGAAAGAGATGGAGAGCAAAGAAAGGGTACTTAATGCAGCCTTCCCCATCATTTCTTCTGATACCTGCAGCTTCACCTCTCCCTTCCCAGGTCTGGATGTTCTCTCCTCTCCGTCGAACCTGCAAACATACCAAGTAGCTTTTCTCTCCTCCTTCAGGTTGCTCAGACACCAACAGGAGAAACAACCACCACTGCCTCCATGCTCTCAGCCAGAGCCTGAACAGCCTCCCTGCCAGGAGGAACATGGGGGAAGCTGGCTGAGACAGCTCAGCCTGCTTGGCTGCTCCTTGGAAAGGGCATGAGAAGCTTGGAGCACCCTCACTGCACATGGAGGTTTCAGGAGAACGGTTTAGCTGAAGGTGCTCAACAACTTTTTCAGGCATGTGCAAACAGACTGTCTGCAGGCCTGTAAGTCACTCACCTCCAGGCAGATTTTCTCAAGGATGGCATAAGGTATAACCTACACGGGCTGATTTCCCTGCCAAACCAAAGTTCCACCTCCAAAGCAAAAAAGGTACGAGGACATGTCAAAAAACAGTTGTAAAAACAGTGTAACACGGACAAAACGTTGTTGGGTTTTTTTCCTTAACACGCTCAACTACCGATGAGCTAATCGGGCTGAATTTAGCGAGGAAAGTTTCAGCTGATGGCGAGAAGTCTAGCCTGGGAAATAAGAGTCCAAAGGGTTAATTGTCTGAGAAAGCTACAAGCAACTAACACAGCTTTATAGTGGGAAGGGAAAGGGAACAGCAGTGGCTACAAACTCCCCATATAATTATAGCCTGACTCTAACCCTGCCTCCCAGAAGCAGCTGTGCTTCTCAGTCCAATCCTCATTTTGGGAAATAAGAACCGACTTCAAACAGCAATTACTCTATTCGACACTACCTTTCACAGCGCTGCTCTGAAAAACATCCGCACAATATTTTTCAGCATGTTCTTCTATCAGGTCTCCTACGTCCTGATCCTCGACTGAACAGCATAATCACAGTAGGTATCTACCTACCACCATGATGGAGAACACTGCCACAGCTTTTATGTTAAAGATGACAGACAGGATCAATTAAATAAGTTATCTACAGCAAAAGTAAACAGTGCATTTGGAAAAAAAAAAGTGTAAGTAAACAGTTATGACACTGCTGCTCCCCAGACCTGCATTCTCATACTCTTGCACACACTTACTATTTATCCACGTGCTGACAGAGGATTTTGCCTTGCGCTCGCTCCCCCAATCTTAGCACACAACGGGGAGGGGGCGGGAAGCGATGCCCCTAGCAATGTGACTTTAGCACAACGTGCTGCATCCTCTGGCAAAACCCCCCTCCTGAAGGGTTCTTAACACCAACGCTGCCCTAGGCAGAGACGGATTCCCAGGGTAACGCGAGGCATCCTGAAGACAGTCTAGACAGGCTCTTGCAAGCACATCCCAGAACAGAGAAAAGGTGTGGCAGTGTAAGCCTGGTGACAGACAACGTATTGTGACAGCCAGCACACTCCTGTCAGATATCCACAAAAATAATCATTTCCTACCAGTTACCATTTGAACCAGACCAGCGATGTCTGCGCTGATCTTAAACCTTACCTCGAACTTTGAAATTAACCTGGTATTCACAGGTCACGTAAGACTAAAACCTAATATTGCATTGCCCTAACAACAGGCAACAACAGCAAGTGCTAAGCAGCAAATGCAAAGAGATTGCTTTGCTTTTGTTCAGGTTATAAGGAGGGAAAACATACAAAAATGGCGAACGTGATCTCAAGCGTCGTATCAAGACCAGCCCGTGGCGTCCCCTTGAGCCGAGCGAACAGGCAACACAAATAGTAAGTTTATTACACTTAGGATGCAAACAGTGGTACAAGATTCATCCTCTAATGTCATGGCACATACGCATAATAACTACTTAACCTACTGTGATTGCTGCTGCTCAAGTATGTAGAAAACTGCTAAAATTGAGTGTCGCAACAAGATGAACTGGGTAGCTATCTACTAGTGCTTGCCTACACCAAAACAGCCCTCACCCTTCATGGAAGGACTCACACAGGTGCACGGTACTTTGTGAGCTCTAAAAAACAGATATATTTGTTACGTGTTGCATGAAGTTCCCACATAGCAGAAACATCGCATTGCTTGCAACGATGCTCCTACTTGTCTTACACGCCTGTAATCAACGTGCAACAGCCTGGCAGAAGTTTTTCCCAAGTTAAAAATGGAAAGTTTCACGGAAATATAGAACACATGAGTCGATGCCAAAGACACGGTTCATTGGGCCCGTTTCTTACGCAGTTTGTAACGCTGTTGTGAGCATGGGACAACCACGCTTACTCTCAGTGGCAACACAAGTGACAGACACAATGCTCAGAAGTTTTTTTCAAGTTCAAAGCACCTTCCAAACAAAACCGAATTAACACTCAGCACAACCCTCTGAGGCAGATGCAGTTAGCTGCGTTTTGCACGTGGGAAAGCAACCATGCACATAGCCTGGTTGACTGCTTTACCCTTGGCCACAAGAGCGCTTACTGATGGAACTAGGATTACAGTGGGAGTCTCCTGTT
This sequence comes from Scopus umbretta, assembly GCA_013400535.1. Classification (NCBI taxonomy): domain Eukaryota; kingdom Metazoa; phylum Chordata; class Aves; order Pelecaniformes; family Scopidae; genus Scopus; species Scopus umbretta. Next base: position 18,196 of record VZTL01040987.1, read on the forward strand.
TCCAGCCCTACGCTACAGCTAATTCACTTCCCCCCTTCCCCATACAGCCTTCCGAAGCGCACCGCGTTCTGAAAAGTGAAGAAATGCGGCAACGCGGTAAGCACAGTGTCGTACCCCGCCTCAACGGGAGCATCCAGCGTGCTTTGGAAGGACGCCCCGCCGGCCCGCGCAGGTGAGAGCCAGCGGCTGGGACCCCCGCGGGGATGCTGCGCTCCCGGGACGCTTGTGCCACTAAACCAGGCCGCAGATGCCAAAGCCACAACGCACCAGGAAACCGACCCACCGCGTCCCCGCCACCGCTGCTCGGGCCGCGGCACCTCCCGAGGCCTCCCCGGGGGAGGATGCCGCCGGATGCCGCCAG
>VZTL01040987.1:22870-43688 GCA_013400535.1 Scopus umbretta
CCAAATTAAACTAACGCTCGGCGGGATCGGCTGTTCACAGGGCTGCAACGGACCGTACGCGCAACTCCTGCCTCTCGAGTAGGAAACGAGACAAGTGTTGCAAGCCAAGCCTGAAAAAAAAGTTGCTCAATGCTGCCATCTCCAGGACAGTTCAAAGCGGCCCCAGTTCGCCTCTTCTGCATTCGGGAGAGAGGACCTGCTTGCGGGTTTTGGCTTCTAGTTTGAGGTTGGGTTTTTTTTTTGTGGGGGTGGTTGGTTGGTTTTTTCCTAGCGCCATTCCTCTTGATAGGTGACTCCCGATATTCCCTGCCGCGCATCTTTAATCCGCCCTTTGCTGGCGCTGCCCTGCCGGAGCAGGCTGTTCCCCAGCCGGTTGGAGGTGAAAGCGTGATAGCAATGCTCGAACCTACTCTTTAAGGTTGAAATGCAACACAAAATGATACTTTTGTTTGGATTTATGTGGGTCCAAACACGGAACAAATAAGTTAGAGGCTTTCCTAATGCATCTGTGTTACAAAGTTTGTTGTCGGGGAGATCATGGTCATACAATTGTTTGAGATTGAGAATTTAGCTGGTCAAAAGGTGAAAAATTCCCCTGAAACGGTTGCAGGAAAACATGGAGAACCCAGAGAGGACAACAGGCAGCACTGCAAGCCACCCTCTCATGCTATCCTATAGATAACACCATAAAACACAGCATTGTTTAAAGGTCTTTACCAAACACAGGATGACAATTTGTAATGTAGGAGTAGAGTCCAGCAGGTAAGACACGAGGAATGAGAAGGAAAGATAATAATAATCCACGCTATAACAATAACCTGTATCATCAACTCATTCTTTCCTCCACTTCATACTGTAGCTCGCCGTGACAAAAACAGATCTGTTATACATACCTTGAGATAAAGCTTACTACAGACCAAACGTATTTCCATCTTCAACAAGTAGAATGACAGGAAATTGCTCCCCGCACCCATGCCACGGAGCTGCGGGACAGAACTGCAGCCTCAAGGCGTATTTACGATCTGCTATCGTGGCTGTCGTTAATGGCCAGGCGTGTTTCGTGGGCAGAAGGGCATCATCACCGCACACGGATGTTGCGCTATACGTGCTAAAAAGGCAGTGGGTCCTGTGGCAAGAGGATAGCTCCTGAACCTTCTCTCCCTGTCTCTCCCCAAGCATAGGAATGCATGTTTGTGCACAGAATGTATGTAACACTTTTTTTTTAATTAAACATTTTGCATATAGTAGGTAATATTAAACAATAACTTGTATTTGCTCTGCCCCGTTTTTTCCCTTGGCAAGTGATACACTGATACGCACACTTAAGTGAAATGATCTCTTGATGGAGGATAACAACTGCCTGATTTGCATTGTGTTGCACAAGGGAACACAGATGTGAGGGTAAAAGCAGGAGATAGTCCTAGAATCATAGGCTATCTCGAGTTGGAAGAGACTCATAAGGATTGTCAAGTCCAACTCCCTGCTCCTCACAGGACTACCTAAAACTAAACCACATGACTAAGAGCATTGTCCAGACACTCCCCTGGGGAGCCTGTTCCAGTGACCGACCACCCTCTTAGTGAAGAACCTAATGTCCAATCTGAACTTCCCCTGATGCAGCTTCATTCCGTTCATACCATGTCCTGTCCACAGTATGTGGGCAGACAGTCTATTTAAATATGCTCCATTCATCTTGGGAACATTCTCTTCAATAATAACTGATTTTGCAGTTACAAGGTAATTTGATTGTTCTTATCTGGTTTTCCAGGGGATTCAGTAAATGTCCCAGAAGTGTCTTCAAACCTTATATACAGATTCATGTCCTTCATCCAGCAGAAGTAACAGGCAATAACTAATACTTCCAGCATATTTTGAAAACTATTTTTTTAGAGATAGTTTGCATCATACCAGACGACATCTGGGAATTGTTTTCTTGCTCTTTGAGTTTCAAAGCTCTGAAGTACTGCACTTCTCTGTAAGGTACATAAGTGTGCACACCAGCACACCAAAGAGAAGAACGTACCCTTGCTTTTTCTATTTAAATGCTCCCCCTGCTTTGAGAGTGAGCTATTGAGAACTTAGGCTGTGCAATTAATTGCAAAGGGGTTCACATACTAGAATATCCTGGCAGAAAATCGAGACATTTCATTCCTTGTATAAATACTCGTGGCTATCACACTACATCACTGTCTCTCTATATGAGAAATTCAGCTTCAATAAACATGAACAAAATGGAGGTCGCTATTTTTGTATCTGTGTCCGAACCCTAAATTCCATACAACCAAATTTCTGCAGTACCCTTCATCCCCATGTTCAGATCACACACATCAGAATATACTGGAAATAACCATTCTTTTGGAGACAATATTTGATGTAGAGAAGGGAAAGGAGTGTAATAGAACAGATAAGGATCGAAGTTTCCATTTTTTATCTGCCTTAGTAAGTGGCTGAAGATGAATTTAGCATATGATAATCCCACAAGGCATAAAGTGCTTGAAACAGTTCCTATTGTGTCACTACAGAACCTGGCAGAGCAGATAGGTAAGGGCCGTGAGATAATCAAAAATTGTGTTTTGGTAATGCTGTGTTGGTGGAATGGCATCTCAGCAAGGCCACTGTGAGCATCCAAAAAGATTTAGTGCTGCTCTAAATTACAACAAAGATGAGTTTCTCTTGAAGCCACCTTTACCTATTGACATATAGACTCTTAGCTAGTGGCAAAAAAGAGGGTTTGGGTAAATTTTATTTCTAGCTCCCTGTGTTTGTTTTTTATTTTTCTTTTTTTACGCTTAAATGAAAAATTGAGTGAAAGTAGGAGTTAAGACTAAACAAGCACCCTTAATGCAGTAAGAAAAAAAAACCACTTTTCATGTGTCTTTTCAGGTGACTGTCATAGGCTGTTGGTCTTTTTTTTGCTCTGCTGTCACCTGCTTTTATTGCTCTTTTTTTCCAACCTTTCTCTCCTCTGACACATCTCTATGCACTTTACTCACTTTTCTATGTACCTGACTGTTCTGTTAAAAGGTTGTTATTCTTATTATTTTCTTCCAGACTTTTATGGTCCACTGAAAGTCTCACTCACAAGGATAAAAAACCAAAAGAAACATTCTCCAAAGGTGAAGTTACATCAGTGTAAGCCTGTAAGAAAAGCAGCATAACTCTTACTCACCAGCTTCGTCAATTCGCCTTCCAGACCCAACTGACCGACAAGTTGCTTACTCTAACCCCCAATCCCAGCTGCTCCTAAACCACTTGATCTCATCTTCCACATCTGACTCTGCAGTTAAAACAACTGTAAAAAAACCCCTAGTTGTGAGCAGAGTCTCATGACAAAACAACAGGTCAGGAAATCAAAACTTTCTGAACATTATTTTCTTCCATTTCCTTCCGAGTTTGAATCAAGCTGTCCAGGAGCAGGAAGAATGAGCTGCTCTGCAAGAGATGGGAGCCGGGTGCCAAGGGGCAGTGACCTCCCCAACAGCAGCCCACTCCTATTGCACCCAAACAAGGTGAGCAGGGCAAGTTGCTTACAGAAACCAGAATCACAGAATAGATGAGGTTGGGAGGGACCTCTGGAGATTGGTTAGTCCATCCCCTACCCCTATTTTAAGCAGGGTAAAGCACAGCAAGTTGCTCAAGTCCTTGTCCAGTTGGGTTTTTAATGTCTCCACAGATGGAGATCCCACTGCCTCCCTGGGCAACCTGCTCCAGTGTTTGACCACCCTCATAGCAAGAAAGGTTTTTCTTACATTTAAACAGAATTCCCTGTATTTCAGTTTGTGCCCACTGCCTTTTGTCCTGATGCTGGGCACCATCGAGAAGAGCCCGGCTCTCTGTCCCTCCCATCGTATCGACACAGTTATGTTCTCTTGTTCCAAGGTTGATTTGATTGCGTATTTTATTTGTTTAAGCTCATTTGTAGTATTTACTTTTCTACATTCAACAGCAAGGATAAAACTTGCGTAACCCCTCCTTCAAAAATAGTGTGGTTGACTCTAAACTAGTTAAATCATTACTTAAGTAAACAAGTTTTTTAATTTCTCTGTTAAAGGAATGGTAGGGATATCATGATTACAGTGGAAATGCAAAACAACAGATCTTCCATCCGCAACTTCTACTGTCCTGTCTTTGAGGCAAATCAAGAACACATATGGAATGACTAATTAGAACCTTCAAATGTATTACATTACGAACATTAAGCGTATCGGATTGTTAGCAGCTGTATTACACTGTATCACAGTAACAAGAATTAGAAGAGTCTAAGTCATCGTTTCCATACCTCACTTATTAGGATTGTTTCTATAGAGTATTCTCCAGTTCATGTGTAAACCAGTTTTACTCATATCAGCATTTAGACAGAGCACATATATTAATCGCATGGAATATTTACGTTTTGTTCTAGTGATCAATTAACCAGCTTTCATCTTAAAAAACACACTATTAATTGATACAGCTCATTTTTTTTTGCATTTTTCTACCTCCTTATGTACCTTTGTATGTCTCTGTTTAAAGAAGCCAGAAAACATAAAATATCATTCATATGCTTTCCATTGGGGAATGTGGATATCGCACTGAAATATCACCAAACTAACAGGACGCTAAGCAATACTTTTGGATAATTCCCAGACTACACTGATCAACCTTCAGCTCTGCATCTATTATCTTTAGATTTCCATCTTGTAATACGTTCAGAAAAGGTTTCCATGCTTCACAGGCCTTTTTTTTTTTTGCTGCTTTAATTGTGTCTCCTTCGCCACAGACAAAATTGCCTGGAGCATGAATTTCAAAAGAGAAGTTACAGAATCTTTTATCCAAATTAAAATAATTTTTGTCTGTGCATGGCTTAAAGCAATGGTCTTAAGCAGTTTTTGACTGAGGAAGGGAGTTTCATAAGTCCATGGGGTTTTGTTTTGTTTTCTACCACTGTGGCAAAGTCCACAGAGGTATGAAAATGAAAGCCAAATAGAAGATTTTGCTCATGGTTACTTGGCGATAGCAGTAAGTCTTGGTCTTGCCCAAAGTCAGCTTTATTTCATCTTTTAGGTGTCACCGTGTTTAACCATGAATGATAGACAAAGCAGAAGGTAACGTGCATGTTATTGCCCGCAGTAGTATTTAGCAATTACAGAAGAAAAGGAGAAAAGGTGTTGATCCCTACAGGATCCCGTGGGTGAGAGCCTTCTGAGGCAAGAACCAGCTACCTGTCTGCTCACTCTGCTGGAAAGGAGTGAATGGAGCTGGGCTGTGCTGACCCATCTGCTCCTACTCCGTGCCACCGAGGTGGGTGCACTGTACTTTGGGGTCCACTGTGTCAGAAGCTGCATGGAAAGCATGCAGCATGAAGTCTGAGATCCTTCCTTTGGCCATAAGGAAGCTGCCTGTGACTGGCTGTCTTCGCTGCTAGTCCTTGCGCTGCAGTCTGGTCTCAGGGCTGATTACCTCCAAGCAGGATGCACTGCTGGTGCTTGATCATTACTGATTTCTCAGTAGTGTTAATCAGAAACGGAGGACTGAAAATGGGATAGCAGAGCAAAAGAGTAAGCAATGGGTTCTAGAGAAAAAGAAGTATTACTGTGTTTTTCAGAGTTTAGCAGTTGAGCTTATCTAAAGACCCAACTTATGTCCAGTGATAGTGGACAAAATTTCTTGATTTTTATCATCCTGGGAAGGCATGGACTCATTTCACAGGCTCCAGCTGCGATTCAGGGTTCCCTGAGCTTTCACTTCTGTGGTAGGATCAAGCTTAATCATGGCCTGCTGATCATAAATGGAACACACTTTCTTGGTCTCTGCTCTTTCAAAGAATTACTAAACATTCAAAGAGTTGCAGAAAAGCCTCATGACACTACGTGATGCTGGGCAATAAAATGGTAAGCATAAACGCAAGCAGGAAAAAGCAATTCTGACTTTACACATCCAGTGACAGGCTCTGAGTTAATTACGGCTACTTTTGAAGAAGCTCTTGGAATTTTAAGAGGTAGGTCTATGAAAACATCAGCTCGATACTCTTATGCAGTCAAAAAGCAAATAGAACATTAGGAATTATCATGCAAAGGAGAGAAAACAAAATAGAGAACAATTTTTTTAGCTGTAAAATACACTGTGCACCTTTGTCCTTGCCTACTGTGGAAAAATTCTACTTACTGGTCTTGAAAACAATATCAAAGAATTGGAAAAAGATAAGGGCAGATGATCAAAGAGAGCTCAAACTGAACTAACAGACTAAGATTTTTCAGGCTGGAAAAAGAGTGCCTGAGAAGGGATGTGACAGATATCTAGAAACATTACTGGCATGGAGGAGGTGAAAAAGGATTGATTGTTCCAATACAACAGATAAAGGACATGGACTAAAACTAAAAGGTTCAAAGCAAATGCAAAGTTACTTCTTCAGACAGTGTCAATGAACCTGTGAAATCATTGCTACAGGACACTGTGACTTGAAAAATCAGTGGACAAATACGTGGGGAAAGTCTGTCCATGCACTACAAAGACACCACAGCCAGCTCCGGAACTGCACGAGGCACAGACCTGCAGAAGCTGGGAGTGTGTTCTGGGTAAGTGCCACTATTTATGGGTCTTGCTCTTATATGTGCCTCTGGCATCAAATAGCAGCCTAGATGGACCTTGGTGTGATGCAGCACACACGTGCCTATGCTTTTAAGGTTAATTTCACTTGATCCTGTAAGAGTTCTTTGATAACTCTTCACACTTGCCACATTTGAATCCATAGCCCAGGCTGTGCACAGCCTCCTATAGTATGACAAAGTTCTGTAAGAACTACTGTTATTTGTGAGCCATTATTTGACTTGAAATTTGCATTAACAAAATTGCACCGTCACTTGAAGGGGACTGCAGAACTGGATTTTGGATTCAGTTTAATGAAAATTCATATTCATGGCACACAATAGGGATTAGTAATCTAAGTGTATTCCAAATTTAAAATTCTTATTATTCCAATGCTTCAGCTTCTTCTTGGTCAGGAAGCACAATCTACTAATCTTCACTTCCTAGCCAGTAAGAACCAAAATAAGTCCATCCGAAAAACTTCATGATTTGGAAATAGTTAATTACAGTATTAGATTGCATGTAATGTCTTTTGAGATCACACTGGCAATACTGCACCATTACTTTTCACTGGACAACTTTTGGAACTTACATTCTGTTAAATCCCTATTATCCCTTTTGTGTGTAGTGCTTATTGATTTTTTTTTGTTGTTGTTGTTATGAGAGATGGTCAGTGGAGTCCAACTTTCAGAAGGTTTTGTCAGACTAAAGAAATACTGAGATTTCAAAGCACAAGCTCAACAGGACGTATCTCAGTAATCCTCTGGACACAACATGGTGTAGCGTAAGAGAGGCAGCATCAATTCCAGACTCTGAGTAGCCTCCAGAGCTAGAGCATAACAAATGATGAAGCAGTGCAGAGGAGGACATCCCCTTCCATCTTGCAACAGTTACTGCATTGTACCATTTTAATATACCAAAGAAAAAAAGACAAAAGAGTTTCCTTCATCCAGAGATATTCATATGCATAAAAGAAAGTTGTCTACATTTAAGAAACGCACACAGTTGTAAACATATTAATGCTACATAATTTAAACAGGAACATTTAGGAACCTGCCAAATATCCTTTTAAGTTACTGCAGTAAAGAATCCACTGACTTTTTAAAAAGAGCTATTGGACAGGGAATGATTCAAAGTACAAATTAAATGACTTGCTTAGAATCCCATACCTCTCCTAAACCATATTATCTCAGCAGTTTCTGGGATGAGACCCAGAAACTATCCATGTGTTAGTGTATGATGCAAGCAGCACTGATGTAGTAATTTCACTATTTATATGCTGGTGTTCATTACATCTTTCACGCAAAAAGCCTTTGCGTATGGGAGTCAATACCACAGAAAACACAATCATGATGCCTTCTGTAGCAAGTGGCCCTTCTAGGATAGTCTGAACTGGACTTATCTCGGAATCACCTTAACTGGATGCAGTTGTTACCTCTTCATATCTGCAGATTTCGGCTAAACATTTTTAACCATTACCCCCCCATAAGGAGGCCTTACATCGGGGATCAAGAAGTTGAATGGTAAAATGCTCAGGCAGTTGTCATCCAAAATCTGTTTCTCCCTTGACTTCTATATGCGCCTGTAGCTGATTCAAGCGCAGGTCATTAGATGCATTTTTACAGAGAGCCCTCTGTAAACTTTAAATATAAAAATATGGCATAAGCACACTTATTAATTCCTAATTAGTTAATTACTATGCTTTATGTTTTAGTTTGCCCCAGTTGCCAAAAGGTTTTATCTGCATTTGGGGAAGATTTGCAGGGTAGATGCGGGGGCATGTGTATCAAGCACTAAAAAATATTTCTTCTCATATATGCCCACCGATGAGTAAGTATGCCTGCAAGTTCATACTTTTTATCATGCAAAGGAAGGCACTGGAAGAATTTCAATCCCATTTTCACATTATTGAATTTTTGTCATACTTTCTGGACTCAAAATTTTCACAACTGATCTCAGACAAAAAGTAAATTTAGGAAATCTTTGACAAAATCTGATCAATTGTTTTGAGTTCTGTCTGCATGAAAAAAATAACTCAAACTACATTTTTGTTTTTTAACACTATTCAAATGTTTCCTTTTCTAGCTTGCTCTGAATAGTCTAGTCAAAATCCATTAATTTCTCTCAACTCTTACTTCTACTTAGTGCAGGTTTGGTGTATAAAATGAAAGGCACCACATGCATTTAAAATGTTACCACAGCAATTACCACTTAAATGGTACATGCCAAATTAGAACAGGCATTTTTGGGGACATCGCTGAAGAAACTGGTTTCAGCCTAATGGAAGTTAATAACTGCTGCTTACTTGGAACATAGTTACTATTATTGCTTAAATAAGGTCAAATTTAATTAATAGGCCATGAGCAAGGATGTTCTCAAAAATGCCTGCTGATCCTGGTTCCTGCAAATATTTTACGGACTCAGCTGAAGGTGCAGAGAGGAACCACTGTAGGTACTCCACCAGAAGGACCAAGGTCCTGCATGGGCCATGGATGATGTCCACCAGTCCTGTGCAAACACTTCAGATATGCTGAGCACCTGAAATGGCACCACTCAGGGCTGGACACCTGCCCCTAAGCATTTAAATGTCTTGGTTACCCCAAAGAGGTGATTAGAAATACTGATTTCTGAGATTAGAAATACCGATCTGATTCAAGAGCATAGAATAGCTAATCAGGTGTGAAGTAATGGGGTTTGGGGTTTTGAAGTTCAGGAATATGGTTTATGTTTCCAGAAATACACACATCAGTGGGACTCAAATCAACGAAAACTGCTTTATTTGATGGAGGTTTTAGTAATGGTAATAGCAACTTTTTTTTTTTTTTTAAATACAAATAAGCGAGAAAATCAAATGTGAAGAAATGTTAAGTTTATCTGCCTTCTCAAAACATTACCTCTCTATTTTAGTATGTCAAATGTTTTAGAATTGAGCAAGAAAATCAGACACTGGTCCCAGAAAGCCAGCAAATTTGCCCTGTAGGCTAAAATTTCTAAGACTTTTTTTTTTCAATTATTGTAGAACTGTACATAGATTGAATTACTGAAATACTCGGAGTTGGTTTATTATGTGTCTAAGATCTACCAGGTTCAAAAAAGACTGTGATAAAATAATGGGGTTTGTTTTTCATCTTCAGTTCTCCATCTGAGGTGGTTTGAATGAGAGGTGACTTTAGGACTATCGTAAAAAAGGTCCAATTTTTGTCTTTTATGAGCAAAGCAGGCAACTTGAACATACGCAACTAAAAGCTGTTTACCAAACCAGTATGTACGTTTATCCCTAAATAAATCTGTCAAACAGTGCTGTTACATAATTTTTTTTTAGCAAGTACTTTGAAGAATTGCTATTTAACAGATACAGGACCTTCCTTCCAAAAATTGTGTTTTGAGATTTTTGGGAGCTTAGTAATAAAGAAATATATCCTCCTTTCAGAGTATCAGAAACAAGAAGATAGGAAACAGCCTGTCATCCAAGTACAGTGTTGATCTAGCCATAAACCAATTATTGAGCTAATTTTTTTATATTAAAAATATTTTTTTTGTATATGAGTTCAAACTCTGTTTCATTAGTAAACTAAGGAGATCCAAGTTACTGTTAATTCCAGGGCCAAGGTAAACTGTTTCTGTTTACAGTGAAAATATTCCAGCAGAAAGGAAAGTGTAATATATAGAAAGAAAAGGAAGTACTAATTTATGCACATACGTTTATCTGGAAAAGCTGTATTACTTGAGTTAAGAAAAATCTCATTGAGCAGAATGAGACAAAGAGACCATTAACTGTGAGGCAAACATTACAAATCATTCACCTAAGAGTTTAATTTTTTTAATTCTGATAGCATGACCATGTCGTGTCCAATCTACAGAGCCTCGGCAGCACACTCTTGGGATAAAGGGGCTCTGCTGGTTCTGTATGGGAGTTCTCGGGCTCTTCCATTCTCACCTGTTTCTCGGCCAGGATCTGTACGCACCCCAAGACCTGCATCTTAACAAACCCTACAGCTATAATTATAAATCAAAAAATTCTGACTAGCCACTATTATTGTCAACAGCAATCGCTTTTCTCAAAAATTAAGCCAAGTTATCTAAACTAAGTGGCATCTGGTCTCCTCAGTGTGTACGCTAAAATTAGAAAAAACTACTTGCTGCCCTAATACTGTGCTCAGCAGGTAATACAAACAGAGCAGGACTTCCACCTCTTTCAAGGACTGCTCCTATAAGTTTAAATAAAAAATTGAGCTGACAAATCCATTTTCTTAAAACAAAATAACATTTTTTGTTAACTTTGGAGAGTGAAAGCCAGATCTTTAAAGAAATCCAGGTGCCTAATTCTCATTAGTTTCAAAGAAAACAGAGAAAGTTTGTTGCAAGAAACATTGCCCAGCCCATGAAAATGCTTACAAGTAATTTGTAATGCTAATGCTAATAAATAAAGTAAGTAAATTTCTTATTTCTTTTGCTATGCATTCACATACAATCACACACACAAGTACTAAGTAATAGTATTTATAAATACAAGTTAAATACATGAATACAACATATTACTCTAGAGTTATTGCCATCAGGTGACTTCCTAGTGCTGAAAATTATTTTGCATCTATTTGGCATGCGCGGTGCTACAGCAGCTTCAACCATTTAACAGTCTCTGCTGACAAACAGGAGAAGGTCTCCATGCCTATGATCCTCTGCTAGCTTTTCTAACCACTTTAATACTTTAATTCTTGAGGATGTTTGAGTTAATTTACATAAATACATTCTCCCCTCCTATTACATTATTACATGCATTAGATTATTTTTTAAAAGCATTACTGGGGATTATTAGTAGCCAACAGATTCCGAGAACACACAGTCTCTGCCATACAGTCCAGAAAAACAGTCTATGAGCACCCTCTTTCCCTGTTTGATTTTCAGGGCTTGCCTTCATGTAACTACAATGAGATTAGGAGAGGTGCTGCTCAGCCCAGTGCACAGACTGGCAGGACCATGCTCTTGACTGCATCCCATGTTTGAAGAAAGCCAGAGCTAAAGGTCTAAAAGTCAAGGGCTGAGTTGCAGAACACAAAGCTGAGGTTTCCTCATTCTATATAGTTTTTACATATGAGGGTGCTCCCTGCAGGAATCCTATCTTTGTTCTCCTTTTCGTTGAGGGTCCTTAATTCAAGGACCAGATTTCAAATAAATATAGAGAAGTTTCACTTATTTTCTCACCCAAGATCTCCCCAGGTTTGCACCATTTGAATTTATCTAGCTGTTTGGATCACTTCTGCACTTACTGTTTCATGTTACAAGTACAAAACTAGCGTAAATAATGTGAAGTCAAATATTTTACTTTATTCAGTATATTTTGCACCTGTCGTGGTTTTGGCTGGGATAGAGTAAATTTTCATCCTAGTAGCTGGCATAGTGCTGTGTTTTGGATTTAGCAGGAGAATAATGCTGATAACACACTGATGTTTTAGTTGTTGCTCAGTAGTGCTGACACTACTCAAGGACTTTTCAGCTTCCCATGCTCTGCCAGGTGCACAAGGAGCTGGGAGGGGGCACAGCCAGGACAGCTGACCCAACCTGCCCAAAGGGCTATTCCATACCATATGGCGTCACGCTCAGTATAGAAACTGGGGGGAGTTGGCCGGGGGGCAGCGACCGCTGCTCAGGGCTGGGCTGGGCATCGGTCGGCAGGCGGTGAGCAATTGCATCACTTGTTCTTCTCTTGAGTTTGTCTCTTCTTGTTTTCCTTTTCAATGTTTTAGTAGTAGTAGTATATTTCAAGTATTAAACTGTTCTTATCTCAACCCGCGAGTCACTTTTACCCTTCCGATCCTCTCCTCCGTCCCACCAGGAGGTGGTGGGGGTGGTGAGCAAAGTGCTGTGTGGTGCCTAGTTGCCACCTGGGGTTGAACCACAACAGCACCCTACCATTTCCTTGTTGTTACTGTCAGCATTCACAGAGGCTGCCCCCAGACATCCCTTCTGTGTCCATTTGCAGTTCCGCTGCTTGCTTTCTCAGAGAGAAATCTTTGAGGATCACACAATTTCCAATTTGAATATTTTTACCAAAAAGAAAACCTAAACATTCTACTAAGGATATTCTGATTTCTGCAGATGACTACAATTGCCTTACTTCTCCCCACTTTCATAGGATTAAACTATAAACATGAATATAGTTGCTAGACTGATTTGTCTGTTCCTTCTGCTATTCCTAAAAACAGCACTCAGGAGATAGGAACAATTTTGAATTTCATATGGAGACAGGATACTGCTTGGGCTTTTTAAGCCTTTAAAAATTATTTAGCAGTGATGACAGATGCAAGACTGACATCTCAACACAATGAAACCCTCACCTTATCTGTGCTATCAGCAAGGCTGCAGTTATTGCATTATTCTATAGCTGTGCAGTTTGTTACTGAATTAATTCCTTCCTATAGAATAGTGATTAATAATCTCTGTTGTTTAAAACATGTTTCTGGCCACACAATGACAAAGATCAACTTAAATACATGAACAGAGTATAAATAACGTCTTCCTGCGTCTGCAGAACAACCTGCAAAAAAGTTAATGGAGAAGTCTACTTCCCCCTAATTGTCTGAAAGGTTGTCAAGTCTGGAACCGAAAGATAAGTTAAAATGTTGCCCTCAGTAATTATTTCTATATGAAGAATTTCAGCAGAAGCATCCAGCTTTTGTTCTTAACCTCCAGTCCAAAGCTGTCCATGTGGTGGGAAAAGTAATAAAAAAAAAAATTTATATCCCAGAGGAATTAATTCTCATTATGAAATACTTTCATATTTAACTAACTTCAAATGTCTTCCTTTAATTAAGCTACTGTAGAACATCCAGTTTCTTATGTTACAGTGCTATAGCAAACTTGGTATAAAACATAGGTCCAGCTTGCTAAACAGCATTAGTGTCCTAAACACGCGCACCAAGGTCCTGCATATACGTGCTACAGCAGAGTACAGCTTCATCAATCACCCACAGTCTTGTTCTAGTTTCGGTAGGAATTACCCTCACTACCTTTCTTTTATTGCTAGAGAGAACTCTAAAAAACAAAGGATGGAAAGATATTAATGCCCTCCCTCTCGGCTGAACCTGGTGACTCTGACACTGGCATCCGTCACTTAATAAGAATAAACCCATCGCTTACTTTATAGGTGTCCTCTTTATGAGGATTACAGCTGATGACTTGGATTGCAATGTCTACCTCTCCCATCCAGTTGAAGACTCACACAGTGCTTCTTGCCCCAACAAAGTAGCAATACAGCATGCATGCCTACCCTATGGTTTGTAAGTCCTGTATTTTCTATCTATGTCTTTTGCATGCCAGACCTCAAAGAGAAAGTATGGCTGCATGAAATAGGTATATACTTTGAAATCTTAAGACTTGCAAGTGAAATATACATTTATAGAAGTGCAAAGCCTTCACCAGAAAGTAGAGCAGAGGCTTGTTAGGGGAACTGGAGAACTGCAGTTGGCTCTGTGGAAGCAGCCTTATATAGCCAAGACTTTTTTTTTAATCTGTGATGACAGTTCCTTGATAGCTGCATTCCTCAAAAATGAAGTGACCGACCTCCTGGACGAAACTCCTGTGAGCAGAAAACCACCAAAACCTGTTGGCTTGAAACTCCTCATCTAGACAAAATCAGAAAGACCACAAACTCAGGTTTAAGTGTTAAAAAAAATTAACCGTGCTTTCCCACAGCAATAGTAAATAGCAAAAAAGGATAGAATACAAAGTAATAGCGAAATAGGAGCTAAGAAATACAGAAAATCAGACATGGGAGAAGCCCGGCCCATTCATAAGCCTCCCCTTGCCTTGCAAACAGGAGAGATCAGACCACTGAGTTGTGCGGTAGCATTATCCAAGAGCAAGGATACTATGCTAATAGCTGTGATTATAACATTTTACGTGTGTTTCCAGGTCATTATGCACACCATCAAGGTCTTTCATTGTAGGAGCACACAATTCCTACTGAAGTCACCTCACTGGGAAGAGGGTCAGATATTCAATCTAAGAAACATGCCATCTCTTTCACATACCTGCCTTAGCATGCGAGTTGGACTACGCGCAATGAAGACTGAAAAGAGGATAAGCCCACTGGCCAGCTCCTGGCTAAATCCTTTTCCACAGTTGCATGAAACGGAAGTAATTTCAGTGGAATCGGCAATGAGTTTGATTCTACACTGGTGCAATATTCAGTAAACATCTTCTTTATTGCACAGTGTGAGAAACAGATCTGTTGCGGTGACCTTACTACTACCAATTACTATGCGGTTTGTTGAGTAAGCACTGTGAAGTAAGGAAGTCGGAAGCCTATCCTCTCAATAAAGATAACACTACATCAATATATCATTATTTTAAGCTTACATTAACAACCCAAAAATATTTGTCAAACTAGTAAAAATCACACCATGTGAAGCCCTCTTTCACTTCAGTTCTAATGCAAAAATTCTCTGCAGAATGATCTTGCAAGCAAAGACTGCAGAATCATATATAAGCAACAAAGAATAGTTAAGGTTTGCATATATAATCTTAACTTTGTCATCTCCTGACCTTTATGAAAATGTGATTTTATTTCTAAGAGATTTCAATCCTTCAAAAATTTCTGTCCATGCTTAATTTCAGTCCACTGAGTAATACCTATGCCTTTGCTGGGACCACTGTCTTGAAGAATGTTTTCTCTGCAAAGCCAAAGATTTTGCACCAATACGTGAGCAGATGACTTTCATCGTAACATAGTGCTGAGTTAAATAGCTCTAAGTAATCTTGCAAGAAAAAAATAAAAACAGGTCTGCATATTACTATTCCCAGATTTAATGCATATACGCAAAACGACTGATCCAACATGACCTAAATGGGGAGTGCCGCTTCTTGTTCGTTGAAAATGGAAATGGTTAAGGACCTTGAAAAGCAGTGCTTGCAGAGGTCACCTCCCTGATCTGTTATCATAGCTTGCATAATTAAGTGGATGACACAGCCATTAACTTGCATATGGGTTTGTATATGTCAAAGCAGACCAGCTTAATCTAAAGGTGAATTCAATAATGTTATGCTGAATTGCAGTCCAGAAAAGCCTGCGAAAGCCTATGATTAAGGGTCAGCACATCTGGTTTCTGATTTGATGTCAGCTGCTAACCTTTCTTTGACCTTATCCCCTGCAGACTTTCTAACTGACTATTACTAAGGATATTTTACAATGTCATCTTGCTGACTCTCACTGTGCAGTAAGAAATACCATGTAGCTTCACCTTTGCTAAGTTAATTTCAAAACCTCGTCAGTGCACCTGGAAAACTAATATTTTATTTTAATTTTCTAAACCTGCAGTAAATTGTCATCTCACATTGGGAGGACACAAATGGAAATTACAGGAAAGCTTATTTTTCCTTTCAAAATAACCATTCCATCCATTAGCCAGTGCGATCTCTGGAATGTGCATGCTTTTATAACAGCATTGGTGACAGAAATTTATTCATCCTTAGTGTAGCTGCATGAAACAACCAGCAGAAAATTTAGCTTATGCTATATGAGAAATCATTCACACTGCATGAAATTTCCTACTTTACCGGCTTTTATCGTTCTTCTGTTTATTCATTTCCCTGTATTTGGCAGGTTAGTGTCCCATTTCTGTTGTTGATAGGCCAAGGCTTGTTTATGCTTTTGAGTAGGGCAGTCCAAATCTGCCAAAAAATAAGGACAAAGTCTGTTGAGAGACTTTATTCTTCTGCATAAAAGAAAAATCTCTCTCAACTTGGCTTTCCATTTGCATCAGAAAACAATCTGTTAATTAGAAACAGTTTGTAATCTCTACACCAAGTTATATCATTTCCAAGTATACAAAAGGAAGGAAATTAATGGTTTGTGAACACCCATATGCAATAGTACACTTTTCTTAGTGAGAATAAATGAACAAGTTTTTCAGCACAATGAATAAGCTAAGGCACCACAAGGATTTAGTAGAAAAAGATACATGGAGAATTTGATACCTAAATATTTTAGGAACACTGATCAGTTAGAACACACCTTGGAATTGTCTGCAAAATACTCAATTGTGTTTTTTTGAGAATGATGTGCTGTAGGCTGATGTACAGGAAACAAAGAATCACGCTATTTCAAACAATATGCTAGCATTCATAGATTTTTAAAATCTATTTAGATTTGTAAAAGCCTCAGAAAAGTAGCTATCCAATACTTGATTTATGATACGCATTAAGATACATATCATAGAAGGTATTTCTTTTAGAATTTTACCAGTTATCAGCAATTCCTATTTATTTCACCTTTCCTGCCACATTTAGGGAAAATGGGGCTTAATTATCAAAGCTAGCAGCTGTTGTAGCTCCATAATACATATAGATAATACACCAAAAGACTGCAGGACCTTTTGGGGTTACTATTTTAATGAAGCAGTATCACAGTTCTAGCTTGTTCCCCCATTTCCACTGTACGTATCAGCAGTAAACCTAATCAACTACATGCTGCATCACTGAATAACAGACAGAACCTCCTGCGATGTAGCGGAAACCAAGGTGAATTTAGAGCTATACCACACATAGCAAGAGCTGCAACTCCTGAGCAGGGACTGGGCTTGTTGTCTGCATCATGGGCATTTCAAAGTATCAAGGAAATAAGTATCAAGGAAATAATAAACATAAAAAATACAGTTCAATAACTTAGTTATCAATATGGCTAAACACAGATTTCATAAACATACCAGGTCCGTGCCTGCAAAGCCTGATAGTCACTTTTCTCTTTATTACTCTCAGCCAAAAAGCAAACCTTCGTTATCACTTAAAGTCCACCTGGTTCTCAAAACAGGGCTTACAACACCTGTGCTGCCATTCCACAATAAAGCAAATTTAGTTCCACCTCACAGTCATTTTTGCTAGATTGTAACTGCCACCTTGTCTATCTGCCTCTCAGTAGCAAAGCCTACCCTATTAATAAGCAAAAGGGCTTTTCATATATGGCAGAGAGGAGGTGAAGACATTTGCTGGATGTCACGCTGTCTCTGACTCCTGCGTCCACCTCAGTAATGCAAGCCTCCTATAAGCATCGGTAACTGTGTATGCACAAAACACATGTTTTACTTGCTTCCTGTGCAGGTTCTGGTTGGCACATACAGCAGTCTCATTCTGTTTCTGTGAAAGTTTCATATTTTTCCCCATTATGAGTCCCCACAGCCCAGATTGGTAGTAGACCCAGCTGTCCTTTATAATTACATTTTAATGACTTAGGATGGTTGTTTGCATTTTGGCAAGTTGTTTAATAGTGATGACATTTAAATTGTCACAACTAGGCTTCAAAGTTATCAATTTATTAGATGATCAGGAAACTTCACACCTATGGTGGTGCAGTTTTTTGGCTGCAAACTCAGTAATCCATCAGCACACTGATTTATATAATGAAGGTTATTTCATAGGGATATGCTTTAGTTAATTCAGCCCTGAAAGGGATTAACTTGCACGAATTAAAAAGGTTCTGTTTACTTATTTATTATTACTTTGATTGACAGATACTCTAAAAACACACAGATTGTGTTTTGTCTTCTGTTGCTTTCTTCATTTCAGTATATTGACTTTTTTGTGCACACATCCATTTATTTCTTCTCCTTCTACAAATGAAAATTTGCAGAATCATATATGATTCCTTCAGAGAAACACTTTTCTCTGATACACCAACAGAAGTACTCAAATACTGCATCGATTATATACTTGGTAGATGTTTTTTCCTAAGTATTGCAATACCACCACTCGCCCACTGCTGCATCAGAACAGGTATTCAACTTCTTATATAAATGTAGAAGTCATGAATAGCAGAAAAATTGACCCTGATTTCCTGTTCTGAATATCAGGTTCGATCATAATACTGTCACAGCTCCCCCGCACGTTCCCTACATACTGTTTGTTTACCCCTCTCCCTCCATTTCCCATTTCCAATCCAACGGTTTCGAGTCTCTCTGAAGTCTCCTACCTATCTCTGTTTGACCTACTGTCTAGAAAAGAACCACCACATGCTATGGGCAGGTAAAGCTGTGTGAGCTTATTCACAAATCCACCAATGTACAGCCTCCTCCCTGCCAAAAGGGCATGGCTAAAAATGATCAGTGCTGGACAGGCCTGTTAGACAAATTTGGTATCTTTTGCTACGACTCCAGAATGTAAGCTCAGCTCCAGGATTTACATGCACACCCCTGGCCATTCCCATCACGTAGCACAGAGCAGCTCCTCTCACCAAAAAGAGTGACCATGAGCGGCAGCTGCAGGAGATGGTGGACCTGCAGCCCGTGAGCAACCCACACTTCTGGCAGGTGAGACTGAAACCGGTCAACTGATTGAGAAGTTATCAAGGGAGGTCAGCATGTTGGTAAAACAGCCACACATTCATTTTTCCAGGAAATCAACAAAAAACATGCTCATATATGTGGTTGGTGATCAACTTCAATGTGGATATGCCAGTCATCACTGAGGAAAGCAGCTCTGGCAGGGACAGGAGGGGCGCTACTGCTCACTGCCAAGTCTGCAATGCCACAAACGCCTCTGCTGAAAGGCACCACGCAGACGCAAGCTAACATCTGGTGAGCTCCCACCTACCTCAGCGACTTGGCCCAGTATAGGGTCTTCCTCCAAGAGAAAAATGGCTTTAATACACAAATGGAAGAAAAAAAAGTACCTAATGAATGTACTTCTCTTTACATTTTTGACTGGCTTTTCCTCCTTATCAGTGGTATTATCTTCAAGCAAGCAATCATTAAGTAAACAGATCTCAGAGAAAAGTCATTTCAAGTACAGATTTCTTCCACTAAATTCCCTGGAGTGCCCACTTTGTAGCCCTTGGGCAAAATCCAGCATGAATTTATCTCGAGAATAGGCCAATGCTCATTAATCAAGCAAAGGCCTGGCTGAAATCTTCATGAGCGGCTGCGCAGAACGCTGAGTCACCTTGTTGTAACTGATCTAGGTACTCTGCAATGCCAAAAGCCAAAAAGCTGCCTGAGACCATTATTTTACAGATGGAAAACTAGTAAAGAGAACAAGGAAAGTAATTAAAAAATGTGTTTCTCAAGCTCATTGGACACAGATCAAAATTAAAACACAGAATGCATAATCGAAATGTGACAGGTAGCAGAAATATATATTATTCAGCTGCTGAAAGAAAAAGCTGCAAATAGACTCTCACAAGTTTTTAGGAGGGGAGGAAAAGGTCCCCAGGGCAATCCCCATGGGAATTCTTTGACTCTGGGAAGTGGGAGGGTTCATCTCACTAATGGCTGAAAAACTTGCCCTTCTACCTAGAAAGCTGGAAGATCCCCAGAAACCCGAACAAGTCCTAGAAAGTTTGCATAAACACCCATGCAGATGGCCGAGCGCTATCTTTATGCCCTTGTCGGTGCTCATTCCATGCCAATCGCAAGCCCTCTGCCCTCTGCTTTGTTCCAGCGGTGGCCTTTGAAGTGTGAGATTTCTGCTGTGGAGATGGCTTGTGGGACAGGCCAGGCCGGGAGCCCGGGGCCGTATTACTTGTTCTAGCTGGGAGCACTACTGCCTCCTCTGAGCACATGTAGAGGATGATGGAAATCTTGCCTGCTCCAGCCCCTCTCAGCCCCTGGAGACAGCCCCAATCTGATCCCAAGCCCCTAGCCTTGTGATTTAGTTTAAAAAAAGATTAGAAAGCTCTATTAGCAGAGGACTGACAGGCAATCATCTTCAGCAGAGTGGAAAACAAACTAGAGTAGTAGGATAGCAACCTGTTGCAGCTGTTTGCACCATGGCAGACCATTTCTCAGCCTCAGCTGCACGTCACGGGAGGCAGTCAGAGAAGTACAACATGGAGGCATCTCCCACTGCTATCCCGGGTCTGAGGAAGGGTTTCCATCTATATTCGTTGATGCCACCAACAAGAGGTACTACCTCTGTCCGCATACTTTTATCTTTGTCCTGAGGAGACCATTATGGCTACAGCAGCACTACCGCAAAAACAGGGGTGAAACTTGCTATTTGAAACCAAGCTAAAGACTGATGCTTATTTCCTATGTATACACAAGAAAAAGCATCATCCCCAGCAGACTCACTGGTTAGTTCCACTCAGCTGCTGTATGCAACTTCCAGTATGCACTGAAGTTAGCAAAGAAAAATGGCCCTCAATTTTTACTTAACTTTCAAGCCCACTACTTCTATTTGAGATCTGAATAAAGCCCTGTGCACCTGAGAGCTTGTCTATGTTTCCCATCTATACTAGCTGTATATATATACAAACATATATATA
>VZTL01040988.1:0-12480 GCA_013400535.1 Scopus umbretta
CCCAGAGTTAAAGAATGACAACCAGATGAAAATGTTACCTGGAGTGAATCACTGCCAGGAAATTTGCCTTTCAAAAACTGTTATCATATTTTGTTAGGCCAACATCACTGATGAATCAAAATATTTTAGTAAAATGTTATTTCCAAACTCATTTTGCTTATAGAATATTCTTACAGAACAGCACTCTTTCTACAGCACTGATACTAATGAATGTATTTATTTCAAGTGGAAATCTTGAGATTTGGCTTGCTCTTTGGAAGGTGCTTTTTAAACTCCTCAGTTTACAAACTTATGGAGTTAGTTGGTCACGATCTAGCCGTACAACCTTGCAATAACTGAGCTATTTCATCTTCATTTTGACTACACTGCAGCTAGGATATTAAATGAAATTTAAGATGTTCCTTTCTGAACTAGCATCTTCATATACCCAGGCTCTTCCTGAGATTTGTCCAATAATAGCAAAAAAAAAATGGCTGAGTCATTTGCCTTATTGTGTCTGCCCCTTCAGCAGGTGTTTGTAAGTTAGTCTAAGATATAGCACTTCTTATAGCATTCATGGCAACTTTTGCTTATTTTATAATTCTATTGACAAAACATACTAGCCTATGAAGAAAAGGACACAGATTTCAATAGCAAACATAAAGGTTGTACAATGCGGTTGTAATGTCCTTTCAGTATCATTCAGTTCTGAGGAACAGGCCTCTGAAGGCTGAGGTGATGCTGGGGCAGGAATGATTTAAAAACAGAGGCAGAAGAAAAAAAGAATGCTAATCTGAAATCATATGAATCCAGTTCACCATGGGTAAAAGACTACCTCCCAAATGTCTTGGGAAGTGGTTCTTCTTGCCTCCATTTCACAATGGTAGCATGAGGACAACTCCCTCTGATGTTTCCTTTTTCCTCTTACCTTTTCCCTCATGGATTACTCAAATCCCACTGCAGGAAATACAGCCTCGGTGAGATGTTTTTTCTACAGTTCCTGCTCCCTCTAACTGTGATGCATCAGTCTCTGTTTTTGTACAGAAAATGAGATATCGTAGAGATTGCCAAAGAGCCTATGGTTCCAGTAGCATTACAACTGTAGCAGCAGGGAGAGATTATTGTCTCAATTACCCAAGAAGCAGGATAAATTATTTTCTGTCAAGATCCATATTGCTGCATTTTCCAGTACTGTCAACTAACTCCACTATGGTACAATCCAGGTTGCAATGGAGAAATACTCACAAGTATAAAGGCAACTCAAACCTCTAACAAGTGTCAGGAAAAAACAATATGAAATGCACTGTGTTTCACTGTATTTCACCAGTTACCCTCCAAAACTATTTTTACTTGTCATAAGAAATACTTACTTTGACTTTTCAATTTCAGGACACTTCAGAATTTCTAACGTATTATCCCTCTTCAAAGATTAAGTGCTATTGTTCCCACTTTATAGCAGATAGCAGAAAAGATTAATAACCATAGACATGTAAACATTAGGCTTCTGATATAAGTGATGTTTTCAGGTTCCCCATTGTATATAGCTAGGCACCAGTAAAGGGCAATTCAGTCCTCATGTCTTCAATGATCCCATCTTTAGGATGGAAAGGAAGTGCTTTTAGAGGTGTTTATTTTCATCCCTGTGCTGCATCTGACCTACTCATCTGGGCTTTTATTGTAATAACTGGAGATAGAGAGGCTTTTGGAGCATTATACATCTTATTCTAAAGTAGATATCTAAGGTAGGTCAGATGAATTGCAAATTAAAGTACCTTTTCTTTCCACTGATAACAAAAGGAGCTTGGAGTGATGAGCACAGAAGTATCATCACTATAGGCACCTGAAATTAGGTGCAACGAGATGCTTTCTTCTACTTCAGATTCAGGGCTCTCCTGCGGGAGTGCACTCACTTGAAGAGGATTGAAGTTTCTTGTGAAGTGAACAGTAAGAAAAGCTCCAAAAACTATTTCCTTTTTCCTTCCTGTGACTTGTCTAATTTCCAGGGCTGAGGTCAAGTGAGCTTCAGTCATTAGGTTGGACAGTAACAGGTTCTTCCTTTCATCAGACCCTTTGCTAGTCTAGCTTTACTAGGCAGAACAGAAGGTGTCTCCAAACTGTTCCGTAGCCCAGCGGTTCAGGTAAGAGGGAGAAACATTTTAAGTCCTCTTTGACTGTCAAAAGCCTAAAATCCACCTCCAGCACTTCCTGAGAAGGTGCTTTAACTACTAGTTTATTTGCACATATCAAGTGGTTTACCCCTTCCTTAAAACAAACAGACAAAAAAGACTCACAACCTTTATGGCATAAAGATTGCTGTCTGTTCCTCACACCTTTATATAAAACAGTAAAAACAGTGAAGTCATGGTGGATGATCTATGACCTGTGACATTTTATTTTGTAGAGATCTGTAGGGATTTAGTTATCTGTATGCTTTGGGAGTTTTTCAGTAGATATCTTACACATGCTTTTTCTTTAGGTGTTTTTGGACTGTTTATGTTATTGCTTCCATTGTTTTACGGTACCCTGGACTGGCTGGTTTCAGATCTGAGAAAGAAATAGATTTGCTTCTCAGCTGAAAACTTCACAGCTGAAGCTGAGAAGTCCTGGTGTATTCACGGAAAAAGGGATCTATAAGAAAATTCTCAGACAGTTACAGACTTAAGAAATACGCTAGGTTAAAGTGACAGAAAAATTTAACTTCCACAAATCCAAAATATTTCATTAGATGAAATAATGTAAACTTTCTGGGGCCATTACATGGGTTCTGCACTAAGAGTGACCGCTCAGGGCAACATCGTGTTGTGTTCATTACTGACCTCTTATCAGTCTACAGTAAGGGGCAGAAAAGCAAATCTAAAACTAGACATGAAATGGAGAGTAAGGCATTACAGAGATTAAGGCTGTTATATTAATGAATGGCCTGTGGAATACCACATGCAGAAATGGTGACTTGCTTTGTGAAGATTTTGCTTAATTCAAATGATTTCATAGATGAGAGACCCTAAGGAGGGAGAATTCTCCTATGGATAGATATGATGTGTTTACATCTTATTTGGACCTTCAGTGTTGGATTTAGTCCATCATGGGATCTGAACAGACCTTTCAAAACAGAAAACAGTTGTGCAGTTTCTTAAGGCATATGAGCACATACTAAAGACCAAAGGTTTAAACACTAACAGGGAAATCTGCCACGTCTGGAAACAGTGCAAAGATACGAAGGTACTTGTTTGGGCACAGGGTAATCACAGGCTGTATCTCAAGCAGCCATCCACCATAAGAGTCCCAGCATTATTTACAAAAATTCAGTGAGCGCAGAAGGCCTGATGGTGACCCAGCTCAAAAACCTCTGTGCACTGTGTATCAAGCATGTATACCAACCACGTATACCGCACCTTCCAGCTGAGAGCCTTTCAAATTACGCTGCCAATTTTACTTCCTTGAATATACTGTTGGAAATACTGTAAGTACTGCAAATACTAAGGTTATCTGACTGCAAATACTTATTTAGCTATCTAAGGCAATTGGCAAGGTCTCTCTAGATGCTGTTGTGTAGCCCCTGGTGGAGATCTTGATTTACCTGCTGAGCAGCAGATTTATGTGCTGTAGCAAGAGTAATCTTTATGGTGGGTCAGACACTGGTGGCCTCTGACCCCATCCCTCATTATTTGGTGAGTGTATGTTTGCTAATTGAGCTGTTAATGGCAAATAGCTTTTTTTAAGGAAAAGAAGTTTTATAGCTAACTGCTTTTAAGAGTGGGGAAGGTAGCTGCACAAGTCGTGTTTTCTGTCCTTAAGCGGGTCCAGAAACTCTTACTGCAAAATGCTATTTGCTCTCTCTGTTTCGTGCCCATTTCCCAGATATATTCCCATTGGAGCACCTTAGATTTCAGTGGGCTTGTCAGGGATGAATTTGGTTTTCCAAGTCACGTAACACAGGGCTGTCAAAATGGTGGGCAATGTTTTGAAACTGATCGTTAACTATTTTTCTTTCTCGTAAACAAGCCACTTGGAAATCTCAAAGGTCGCAGCACCAGGCTTTGAACATGCTGCAACACCAGTGCTTTGGATTCCGTTCTGTATCAGAGCACTAAAGAGAGCTGCACCACATGCAAGCCTGAGGATGCTTAAGAAAAGATTTGGCTTCTTCAGGAATAGGAGTACACATGAAATGGCAGAACTTGTGGAAGTGCATTTAAAAATATGTCTTACAAATAATGAAAAATAGAAGCCCTGGAGCCAATAGGCTTAGAGCTTTTGAATCTCTGATAACCTGGAGTGGCATTTATCACACCTAATTTTGCAAGTCTAGGAGTTAAGCACCTAGTCTAAGCCAGGAATTTAAGCTTCCCCCATAGCAGTGATGGAAGGACATGAGCACTTCTCAAACATCTTTCACAGGATGAGCTGCCTCTAACACCCATCTCCCTTCCCTGATTATAGAAGGAGTCTCTTTATGGCATGGTGTCTGTCGACACTTGTCAAAACGTCTTCATTTCTAATATCAAGACAGTAATAAGTGATTCAAACCTCCTCCTACTGCGGCCAATAGGCCCTGGTTTAACATACTGTCCATGGAGTAAGTAAGGTGCAAGGTGTAAGTCAGACACCTAAAATAAATGGCCTGAATACAGTCTTTTTAATTCCAAAGGGATGATGAATGACACAGACCACTGGTTTCATGTAAGGTTATTGAATGTATATTTGAAAGTCTGTCTCCTTACTGAAATGCCACAAACTCATTTTACTCCAAAATTTAAGTTAAAAATGGGAATGGAATGAAGGGTCTTTCAGCTTAGGCAGTCATATTCTGCCTCTCACACTCTACACATACATAGTGAGATAGCAAACCTGGAACTGCCTTGACCAAGTTTTGGGATTCTGTTTAAGAGCAGCCAGTTGCCGTGTCCCAACTCTCTGGTGAGTACATGGTGCCCCCTTTCTCCCAGAGACTCGTACCCCAGTGGTGCTGCAAATATCTTCCTCCAAACACAAATCCTAGCTGTTCTCTATGTTGCTTGAAAGATGAAGTTAGGCGCCAAGTACTTACCCGTGCCTTCAAAAATCTTCCCTCTAAAAGGAGCTGTAACCTGAAGTTGCGATTCTTACTTGTAACTGCTGAGTTTTGTCCATGATAAACACCTTCTGCATTACGGATACGGTAAAATCAGCTTGATCCAGAGGTTTTACAGCTGTTGCCCCAGAACAGCTCCTATTTCATAGTCTATGTTGACACCAATTGACGGTTCATTTGAATGTAAATAAAAGTCTGGAGAACTGGTTTGAAACAAATTTACAGAACTGCCTGGAGTTCAACTTGCAATGTTACAAATGCCTAATTTTAATAGGTATACAGATGGAACAGGCACCTACATCCTTACGACTTGCACGTTAACAAAATCCTCATCTGTCATATTTTAAGCTGCCTGTGATTTTTACCTTGGCAAAACTCACTAAAGAGAATATGAGGTTTCTTTGAGTGGAAGTCTCAGTATCAGACCCAAAAGGTCAAGACATCCGTGTATTTGCCCCAGTTGTGTGCAAAATGGGAGTAAAGTTAACATTGGCTAATTTAGGGAAATCTCTATGGAGAAAGGAAACATAGTAAGGGGCTGACATCACTACCTGGACATGAAAAGGGAGGGGGGAATGCTGGTTCTTGTCCTCTTCCCAATCTTAAGGCTTAGTTCTCATTTATTTGGCTGTCTAACATAAAGGCCAGTAGTTTATAGTCACAGGAACATGCGTATTTGGCAGTGATACTGTTTGAATTATAATATGATGAAACTGCCTGTGTGGGGCGGTTTTGTTATGACAACTGAAGCTACAAAGATTAGGTAAAATTTCTCTTATAAAGAGGGAGAGAGAAAATCACAGTGAAGGGCATCTTAAGTGCTTAAACAACAGTTTCTTCAGCCTTTGATATGCAATTTTAATAGTTATCCAAGGTCAACACAGAGATGGCAGGATCATCCTTCAAAAGAATTTGTTTCATTTTATGACACATACCATAGTCTCCTGAATAATTAAGAGCATTCTATTTGGGGATACCTGACAGCTTGTTTGACTGAAGTTCCGGAGCTAGTTTAACAACCTTTGTCATGGAACATGACTGTGTACTATATAAAATGTGCAGTATGTCATGTTTATAGTATAGGTGTGTATAAAAAATACTGAGCTGATAGAAAAGAGAAAAGTTCTGTCAATATGCAAAAATCAACATCTTGGCTCAGATAAATTCAAATAATTCTAAATATTATTACTAAATATAAATCTGTGTCAGATGCAGACTTACTGCACTGTTATCAACAATTCAGCTTACTCACCCACAGACAAACATACCTACTTCCATAAGACCAGCAGCCATCCGAAACACATAGCGAGTAACATACATCTAGATATTGCTGCAATTGTTTTGGGAAGAACAATACCATGCTCATGTTATAAAAGCCTCTCGACCACCGAGATCACTCCTCTAGAGAGAAATGGATTGGCTCTTTGAATGAGCTACCTTAACACCATGAAAGTACTTGGTGCAATACAGTCTGATCATTCAGCTAAACAGAAAACATATGCAGAAAATTATTAACCATTGTAACCCATGATGCAGGAGGATCATCCTCTGAATGAAATTTCAGCATGCACAGCTTCATTCTACAGGAACTGCCCAACTTCTCTCTCATGTTACTTCACAGACTTACCCTAAGAAAGTAAATTTTGGGCAAATATTCACAATTCTCTGTTTCTATGGCAGGCCAGGAGATAAGATAGGCTTATGTGGTCACAGGCTATTCTATTTCCTCCCAGTAATTTATATTAAATCTATTAAAAGATATTACCTTTATGTACAAGTCTTCCTTTGCTTATTTAAGGGGGTAACACTTAAATCATAATAGCCAGAACACTGCCACTACCAGTCAAGATCCTAAACTGGAGTTGATAAAGAGGAATGGACTGCTCCAGAAAGTTTCACCTCAGCCACCTTTAACATCTGTGCTAGAATGAAATGAATTATTTGAACTCCTACTTTTTAAACTCATAGTTCTTAATATAGAAATCAAACATGTGGACTCATAAACAACTCTGTCATGAAAACTAGAATTTGATTCTCTCTCGCTTTCTATCCGGTTGAGAACATTGCACCATCAGCTGAATAACCTTAACTCTAGCACCAACCAAGTGATCCCTGCTCTTTCAGCCACTAATGTTTTCCACAGACTACACTAATAAAATGCCTGTTTTGCACATGTCAAAATGCACACAAGCCACAGTGCAAAACAGCTTTACTGAGAAGCTGGTATTCATCCTTTCTGAAGGTAAAAGAACAGGGAGAGAGAGAGGAAGGGAAATAAATCTCTGTTGCAATTTTTTGTAACAGGCATGTGTTACCAGGAAAAAAAACCCCAATGTTGCATGTGCCCTAACAGGAAAATATGCGTTAGTAGGGCATCTGTGGGACAGGAGGAGTTAAATAACTTAGCCTGGATTTGATCTCTTCTCCACTAAATAACTTCCATTCTGTTTTCTTTTTCAAATAAAGTGGTGTTGGGAATGTTTTCCTACTTATTTCATTAATAAAATACATAAGCACTTGACTGTACTGGAATTTCAGTGACTCGTAATTAAAACATGGCAATATAAACCAGAGTAGATAACCAGTATAGACACAGTTTAAAGTTTAAAAACATAAAATAAAAAAAAGGCATTTCAGATAAATGTATAAACATGGAAGATTTGATTGTGTTGACCTCCACCAGATATTAAGTATCTACCTATAAGTAATAAATGTCTTACCAATAATTCCTTGTTGATACATGATTTCAGTTAAAATTATAATTTACATTATTTACATCTAACACAATACATACCCATACCAACATGGACGTATTCTGTATTGCATGTTGAGATGAACTTGTCAGTCATTGGTGACAGCATTTGGCCAGTTCCTGTCAAGAACATTTCCAACTATTCACTGGGGGAAATCTGAGAGAGGACTCAAAAACTCTAGGTCTTTAAAGACATTTTTTGAAAACAGCTATATTGCTTCTAGTGTCTTTATTGCCACCTTCATTATGCATCAAAGAACATGAGTGTGTGTGTTAGTGTACATTTAAAAGTGGCATTATAAATTCCATAATCATGGTAAAAAAACTTAAAAGAGTCCAAACACAAGACATAAACCATAGGTAAGGAAGCTTAATAGAACTACTTATTCACTCTAGTAAATTACCAAGTCTTTTCTCATTGTTAATAGCAGGTCAAGAAGTTGTATTTTGGCTTTGAATCAAAAAGAATAAGAGTGATCAAAAGGCAGAGGAGAAAAAATGTAAAGGAAAACACGTTGCTTCTGATGAGATCTAAAGTGGGGAGGACCTTGAAGAAGGCTGATTTGAAAAGTAGGTTTTCAAAGAGCCAAGGCTGAAGTGAACATAGCACTAGAGACATGGAGGGTGGGCAGGGCTCCAGTGCTAGGCAGGTGAAAACAATTACTGGGGCAGCAGCAGAAGAAACATCATCCGGTACGAAGACAAAAATCTAAGAAGAGCTTTAGAAACACAAAGGGTGATTTTGGATTGGGTTTTGGGGTGAATGTTGGCTGGGTCATGTGGTCACATTTACAGTAGGTACGTGAAATGTAGAAACCAACATTACACTCATCCCAGCATCAACAGAAAACAATTTTGGCAACAAACTGTATAAGAGTTTCACTAGTCAAGGAACGAAATCCTATCCTGATAGAATCCAGTGCAGGTTCTTCAGCCTACAAAGGAAAGATGGATGCAAGATTTAGTGACTTTGGACTCTTCAGGAACATCTCTGCCTGCAGGGCAACAGATACTTGGCCTGAAACAGAAGTCATGAAAGAAATGGAGAACAGGTTCAAGATACTGTCACATTTACAGAGTGTGATGGTAAAGAAGACATCTCAGGAAGGAGAGGATTCTTGAGTCAGCTGTCTGCCTCTTGAGATACGTGGCAGAAAAATGATGACTGACAGTTAGAGTTTGGCAATACTCTTCCATATACCTAGGCAAAAATCTACAGCCGATAATTTATAAATAGCCACTTGTGTAATAATTCATTAATAAGAGAGGAAAAAGTGAGCATGGAAGCAACAGAAAGGTTGTTGGTTAAGTACATCCACACACAGGGAACCGAGACACTGCTCATCTGGCTGATTTAACATTTTCAAATTTTTACTCTGTTTCAGCACACCATTTATATAGGATTGTTCTTTGGTCTTTGTACACCAAATCACCTGTCATATTGTGAACGATGAAGATTTTCTCTGTGCCACGGTGGGTGCTGTACACCTTGCCTTTCAATGGCCTTCAGAGTTGAATTGTAATAGGAAAACTATTTATCCAACCAGTTAGTGTCCAAATGCTCCCATGAATCTCATTTGCTCTTTCCACCCTCTCCCCCTGCTCTTCCAATTTCCTTGGCAAGATAGTTAATATACATTGGCAAGAGATGGCATGTCTTTTTGCACTTGTAAGTTATGAAATACTCATGCTATCTACTTGGAACCCCCCTGACATTTGTATGTCATATTTAGTCTCCTTTCCCAGTACCGAATTATCAAAATTATTTCATTTTTACTAATTTATTTGAAGAGCATCTCTGGAATTAATTCCATTATTAAGTACAAAACTCCTTACAAAAAGTAATGTAATAAAAACCAGGCTTTGCTACCGTTAAGATGTAAAGATTATGGCATATCAACAGAGGGCAGTCTTTGATAACTATAAACTTGTACGTAGACTTGGTGAACAGTAAAACTTCTGTTTGTCCTACACAGGAACTATGAGTTGTGTCGGTTTCAATAAGGAATATAAATCTGTGCTCCATCATCAAAAGCAGAAGCCAGATGCCCTCAGAAAGGGTTGCATTTAAAATAAGAGTAGATTTGCATTCATTTTTAAGCAAACAAATGTGTAACAATATAGATTTATCCTGCTGAACCTCACAGGTTATTTATTTCAGAAGAAATATACATCACTAGATTTCCATGGGCACATTTTTATTTATTAATACTCTGTTAAATGAGCAGGTCGTGTTTGTGGTTCTGTTTAGACTCAGAAATACTGTGTAGTAGTGTAGCAGAGCTGCAAGCTTTCGTGCAAGGATATATAGATTTTTTTTCCCCTAGTCAAGCACCAGTCACTTTATTCACCCAAAATTTATTTTAAAATATCAATGGAGTTGTTATTGGGCCCGATTCTGATTTGTTACATTGACTTCAGAGACAATTGGTAGGAAAACGCTATGGATTTACAGCTACATCATTAGATCAGAATTTAGCCAAGGTTAATTTTCTTCAAGTACAATTTGAACACAAGTGTTGGTACAAGCCAACCAGTCAGCAAGCCAAGGAATATATTTTCAAAATGGCTATCAATTCCATAATTTGGAGCACTTTTTTTTTTTTTAATGTTGTGCTATGAAAATAATAAAAAAAAAAAAACAAACCCAACCTTCTTGCACTTTGTACTTGGGCTGTGGCACAAGAGCTCATTGACTTGTTTGACAAGACAGCAACTGCTAAAAATAAAGAGGACTTCTGCTGTTTGTACCCGGAGATTTACTACTTGATGATGGAGATAATAGAGATCAAAGATCCTGACCCTGTATCCACCGAAAATAAGAAATTTCTGTATCAAATGGACCAATCCCATCCATTCACTACTTTTCTCTTGATTTTTTTTTTTCCGTTAAGAAGCTAAATCTCTCCAAAATGTGTTTGTTGGAATGTCCTTTCCCATTCACTTTCAATACAGGTATCTCAAAAGCTATTCCTTCATCTATCAGACTTCTCTAACTCTCTTTACCAACTGAAAAGAGATGTCCCAGATGTGATCTTTTGACAAACGTCACAATATTGGACTGATTTTAACAGAGCAGAGATTGCTCTGTTACAAACATGGTTCAAAACGCATCATCATTAAAGAGAAAATATTTTAAAGGTACGTGTTTACCTGCTATCCCTAACAGTCTGAGATTAAAAACTGAAAAAAAGAGTGCCTTTTCATTTGATACTTTTTTCTTCTGTTAGAGCAACAAACAAAGAGCTAGATGCTATTTGTAAGTGATTTATTACCCTTTTCCACTAAGTCTCTCCACACAAACATGCATACATGCACATATACACATGGTTTGAGTGGCAAACTCTGCAAAAGGGAGTTTATTTTGAAAAAAGGGAAATCTTTCTCCCTGGAACTGAATAAATGTGAAGATTTCTCCTGAACATTGGTTCAGTAAAACTTCATTTTACTACAGCCTAAATTTGGACTCAAACTTAAATGGTATACATTTCTTTAATGAGATAACTTATCCATGCCCATGAAGGCAGACTTGACTTCAAATCATGCCAATGTCATCCCAGATCTCTGTGCTAGGTAATTTGCTTTTGGTTTTGGTGGGGTTTTCAAAAAATTTATTTATTGTTTTTAAAACAGAAGCCAGGACTTGACACTAAACCATTATACTTGGGCAATTCCAATCACTCCATCCTGAACATTCTCATCTCTGAGAGGAAGAGCTACTAACACTTTTTGTGAAATTATGGGAGATCCTTGGTCCTGGGATTCAACTTTCTCTACCTAATTCTTTGAGGCTGTAGAAATAAGACATTAACCTCCTGAAATCCAGGGTGAATGCCCATAAGGGTACAGAAATGGTGTTGCTTAACTCACTAGATATCTAACTACTAGAACGACTACTTCCTGCAGCAGCTTCCACGTCCATAATTCAGCATAGACTTGTTTAACGAAGTAGCTTTCTACAGCTTTCCACAGGTATGTCAATAACAGAATATAAAAGTATCTCAAAAATTACAATAACCCAGTGTTGTAGAACAGATGTCTGCTGGTGCCCCCCTACCCCAAACCAAGCGGAGTTATTTGTTGGAATGAGTACTTCTACGTAAACGCGGCTGACTGTGCCCACACCTGAAGTTCCAAAATCAAGTTTTCCGTACAGAAAACAAGATCACAGGCAATCATAATGTTGCTCCACCACGGAAGGATGACTTCAAAGATTATTTTAAAAGAAGGCATCACAAATTTATGCAAAGCTAGTTCCAAACAGCCTTGGGTCATCTTTGATTCTGCCCCTTCTCGGCATTTTTCACTTTTCTACAGTTAGAAACCTTTTAAAAAAAAAAAAAAACAACAAAAAAAACCCAGGCCGTGGATGACATTTCATTAACAAGAAAGGATTTTAGCAGCTGCGAGACGACAAATAAAAAGTCAAGAGCCTGCCATTAGGAATTTTAAAAGGCAAGTAACTCCTGCAAGCTCCGTCTACTTATTAACACACTTTTAACTGCAGACACCAGAGCGCAGAAATACTGTGAAGCTTTTGTTCACCCGCTGCCGTGACCAGGCACCTCCGAGGAACGGAACCGGGTACGAGGCAATGCCTTTCGCCCCGCAGACACTTCGCCGTTTTCCTTCTGGCGCAAAGGCAGGCGGTGCCGGCAGGCAGCTCTCCGCCCCCCCC
>VZTL01040988.1:12802-26791 GCA_013400535.1 Scopus umbretta
TACCCGCCGCCCCACGCTCACCTGTCGCCCCGTAGCCTGAGGGGAAGGGAAACCCCGAGCCCTCCCCGGCGGCCACTCGGGGACAACCCCGCTCTGATCCTGCCCCCAGGGAGCCAGGATTTAAGGCGAGAGCGGGGAGGCTCAGCGCAGGGGAGGTGGGGAGCGGCGCTACGCTCCCGCTGCCGCCCGGGGCTGGTAGAGGTGCCGCTCCTCCGCTGTGGGCAAGCAGCACCGCCTTCCCCCCACCCCGCCCCGACATGGGGGCTCCGGGCGGTCCGCGGCGCCTTTCCCGCGGTGGCGGCCGGCAGGGTGATCCGTGCCCCCTGCTTCCCTTTCCCTCCCCGTTCCCGCTCGGCCCAGANCCCGGGCGCTTCCCCTGCGACTTCGGGGCCCGCGAGGTGCAGTACTCCCACCTGGGCGGCCGCAGCCCCGGGCGGGACCGCGTCCGCCTGCAGCTGCGCTACGACTCGCCGAGCCGCGCCCTGGTGCTGCCCCTGGTGCTGGAGGTGGAGGTGCNCGCCTTCTCCTCAACAACCTGTTGAGGGGCCGGGAGAGAGCGGGAGGGGAGGGAGAGAGGGAGGGAGAGGAGGCTGTACCCCTGTAGCTCTCAAGATTGGCAAGCCGCTCTGTCCAATCGCCACAGACGTCCCCGCCCCCTCGCCGCTGCCTATTGGCCGATGGGAGGCGCAGGGCGGGGCTTCGCGGCTCGCGGGGCTCCCCTCCGGAGCGGGGCGCGCTGCCGGCAGAGCGCAGCGTGTGCGCGGGAGGAGCGGGCGCGGAGGGGCCGCGCCGGNCTCTTCACCCAGCTGGAGATCGTCACCCGCAACCTGCCCCTCACCGTCGAGCGCCTGCGGGGCACCAGCAGCCCGCTGGACGCCCGCAGCCTGGAGTTCGCCTTCGAGCCGGGCCGGCAGCGCTGCCGGGTGGGCCTGCTGCTGCTGCCGCCGCTGGCCGGGCTGCCCCGATACGGAGAGATCCTCAACTACCCCCCGGCGGTGGCGCCGGCGGCCGCGAGTGGGGAAGCGGCGGCGGCGGCGGAGGGCGGCCCGGTGCCCGCCTCCATGTGGGACTGCGAGGAGTTCCTGCGGCTGGGGCTGCGCTACCGGCACACGGCAGCCGGCGGCTCCCCCAACCGTGACCTGGTGCCGCTGGTGGCAGAGCTGCGGGAGGCAGCGGGCAGCGGAGCGCTGCTGAAGCGCGAGTACTTCCAGGTGCTGGTGCGGATCCGGGGCGGGACTGAGAACGTGGCCCCCAAGCCCAGCTTCTTGGCCATGCTCATGATGGAGGTGGACCAGTTTGTCCTCACCGCCCTCACGCCTGACATGCTTGCGGCGGAGGATGCCGAGTCGCCGCCAGACCTGCTGCTCTTCAACATCACCTCTCCCTTTGGCCCCGGCCAGGGGCACATGGTCAGCACAGACGACCGGAGCTTGCCCATCTCCTCCTTCAGCCAGCGGGACGTCAGGGAGCTGCGCATCGCCTACCAGCCGCCCGTGGAGGACTCGGATCAGGAGCGGCTCTTTGAGCTTGAGCTGGAGGTGTTGGACCCAGAGGGTGCTGCCTCAGAGCCCTTTGCCTTTGTCATTGTGGTGAAGCCCATGAACACCCTGGCACCTGTGGTGACCCGCAACACTGGCCTCGTGCTCTATGAGGGGCAGTCGCGGCCTCTCTCGGGTCCTGGTCCCAGCCCCAACCTGGTGATAAGTGATGAGGATGACCTTGAGCAGGTACGGGTGAGTGTAGTGGCAGGGCTGAGGCATGGCCACCTCACTCTGCTGGAAGATATCCCAGGACCTGCTGCCCCTCGTAAACACTTCACAGTGGCTGAGCTGGCAGCAGGTCAGGTCATATACCAGCATGATGGCAGCGAGTCTCCGCTCAGTGACAATCTGGTTCTGCGGCTGGAAGATGGCGGCTCTCGCCACCGTGTTGAGTTCCTTTTCCCCATTACCCTGGTGCCCACTGATGACCAGCCGCCCCTACTCAATGCTAACACAGGGCTGGCCATGGCTGAGGGTGAAACAGTGCCTATCACCACCCGTGCTCTTAGCGCCACTGACATTGACTCACAGGATGCCATCCTGCTCTTCGCAGTGGAGTCTGGTCCGACTGCTGGGCAGCTGCTCTTCCGTCAAGCACAGCCACCTCCTGGCTGGGAAGAGGAGGAAGACGAGGGCTTTTCTTGGAGGAGGGTGCCTGATTTAGCAGGAAGCTCCCTAATCTATGAAAAGCCAGTGACGGAGTGGCTGCAGCAGGACATTGTAGAAGGGCGTCTCTATTACCACCACTTCGGGCCTCACAGCCCTGGCCCTGGGGTTGTGTTGGACCAGTTCGTCTTTAGAGTCCAGGATGACAATGACCCACCCAACCGCTCCGGACCACAGACTTTTGTGATCCGGGTACATCCCGTAGACAGATTAGCTCCAGAGCTGCACAGTAGCAGCAGCCTGCACTTAATAGTTGCAGAACAGCAGGTGACCCCACTGCGGAGGAAACACTTGTGTTACACAGATCAGGATTCAGGGGACCGTGAACTCCACTACACAATAACCCAGCCCCCCACTGACACTGACACTAACCACCCTCCAGATGTATATGGAGCCCGCCTTGGATCCCTCGTGCTGACTGAGGATCACTCTGTGGAAGTTACACACTTCACCCAAGCCCAAATCAATCATCACAAGATATCGTACCGCCCCCCACAGGAAGAACTGGGGGTGGCTCCTCACTTGATTCAGTTTCAGTATCAAGTGCAAGATGCAGCTGGCAACGCAGCCGAAGGGACTTTCACCATCTACCTGCAACCTGTAGATAACCAGCCTCCTGAAATCACTAATACTGGCTTTACTTTGCCTGAGGGAGGCAGCCATGTCCTGAGTCCAGCTGAGCTGGATGCCAGTGACACGGACACTGAACTTGCCCGTCTCAGATTTATCCTGACCCAGGCTCCTCAGTATGGCCAGTTGCAGCTTTCTGGGTACAGCTTGATTCCGGGAGGTGTCTTTGGCCTGGATGATATCAGACAAGGGAGGGTGGTGTATGTGCACAGTGGAGCTGAGAGCAACAGTGATACTTGCAGGCTTGATGTGAGTGATGGGGTTCATTTTGTGCCCATCACACTGAAAATGAGTGTGCACCCAGTTGATGATGAGGTTCCTACACTACGGTTGCCCCCAGGCACCCTTGGTTCCTACCTGGATGTGCTGGAGAATGGTGCTGCTGAAATCACTGCTAATGTCATTCAGGGCACGGATGAGGATACAGATGACTTAATGTTGACCTTCATTGTAGAGGATCCTCCTCAGCATGGGAACATCCTGGTCCAAGGGGTGCCTGCAGAGAGATTTTCCCAGAGAGATCTGCTGGATGGTGCTGTGGTATATGCTCACACTGGTGGTGAAATAGGCCTTCTGCCCAAAGAAGATACCTTCAATCTTACCTTGTCTGACCTGTCTGAGGAGTGGAGTGTCAGAGGCAATGTTGTTCAAGGAGTTTCGGTCTTGGTGACCATTCTTCCTGTTGACAGTCAAGCCCCAGAGATTTTTCT
Source organism: Scopus umbretta (assembly GCA_013400535.1). Lineage (NCBI taxonomy): Eukaryota > Metazoa > Chordata > Aves > Pelecaniformes > Scopidae > Scopus > Scopus umbretta. The sequence goes on from VZTL01040988.1 coordinate 16,350, forward strand.
GGGGGAGCAGTTTGTGGTAACAGAAGGTGACAAGCGGGTCATTACTCCTGATCACCTTAGGGCTGAAGATGTGGATACTCCTAATGATGATATTCTCTGCACCATTGTTGCTCAGCCGACATCTGGGTATGTAGAGAACATCTCTCCAGCCCCAGGATCTGAAAAATCCAGAGCAGGTGTAGCTGTAAGTGCTTTTACCTTGAAAGACCTCCGTCAAGGGCATATTTTTTATGTCCAAAGTATACATAAGGGGGTAGAGCCTGTTGAAGACAGATTTGCTTTCCGCTGTTCTGATGGCATTAACTTTTCCCAAAGGCACTTTTTTCCCATTGTTGTTATGCCGATCAATGATGAAGAGCCCGAAATCTTTATGCGAGAGTTTGTTGTGATGGAAGGCATGAGCCTGGTTATTGATACCCCTATCCTCAATGCAGTTGATGCAGACATCCCTGCTGATGAGTTAATGTTCACAATCACCAGGCTTCCCAGGCATGGCCACATTGTGAACCAGCTGGTCAACGGCACTGTCCTAGTGGAGAGCTTCACCTTGGATCAGATAACAGAGAGCTCCAACATACTCTACGAACATGATGACTCTGAGACAAAGGAGGACAGTTTTGAGGTGAAACTCACAGACGGTAAACATACCGTTAGGAAAACAGTACTCATCATGGTTATTCCTGTAGATGACGAGACACCCAGAATGGCCATCAATGATGGTTTGGAGATTGAAATAGGGGAAACCAGAACTATTCATAACAGAATATTGAAGGCTACTGACCTGGATTCTGATGATAAAACCTTGACGTACATTATAAGATACGGGCCAGGACAAGGCCTCTTGCAGAGAATAAAGCCTTCAGGTGGAGTTGAGAATATCACCCTGGGCATGAACTTCACCCAAGATGAAGTGGATAGAAATTTAATTCAATATATGCATTTTGGCCAAGAAGGAGTTCGTGATCTTATCAAGTTTGATGTGACAGATGGAATAAATCCTCTCATTGACCGCTACTTTTATGTGACAGTCGGTAGCGTTGATATTGTCTTCCCAGATGTAATCAGCAAAGGAGTTTCTTTGAAGGAAGGAGGGAAGGTAACCCTTACTACTGATTTGCTTAGCACCAGTGACTTGAATAGTCCAGATGAGAATTTAGTTTTCACTGTTACCAGAGCACCTGTTCGTGGTCATCTTGAATGCACAGATCGGCCTGGGGTACCCATCTCCACTTTTACTCAACTCCTGTTAGCAGGCAATAAAGTTTATTACATTCACACTTCAGAAGATGAGGTGAAAATGGATAGCTTTGAATTTGAGGTGACTGATGGCTATAACCCTGTTTTTCGTACTTTCAGAATTTCTATCAGTGATGTGGACAATAAGAAACCTGTTGTCACAATCCATAACCTGGTGGTGAGTGAAAATGAATACAAACTGATAACCCCATTTGAACTGACTGCAGAAGACAGAGATACACCTGACACATTGCTAAAATTTATCATCACTCAAATACCAGTTCATGGTCAGATCATGTTCAATAACTCCAGACCAGTCACCAGCTTCACTAAACAAGATCTAAATGAAAATCTAATCAGCTACAAACATGATGGCACAGAATCAGCTGAGGATAGCTTCTCTTTCACTGTTACAGATGGCACTCATACTGATTTCTATGTCTTCCCCAACACTGTGTTTGAAACGAGGAAACCTCAGACTATGAAGATTCGAATAATGGCTGTGGACAACAGTGTACCTCAAATAGTAATAAACAAAGGTGCTCAAACTCTCCGTATTCTGGCCACAGGTCACATCGGGTTTCTGATTACCAACAAGGTGCTCAAAGTGGAAGACAGGGACAGTTTACATGTTACTCTCAAGATCAGAATCACAGAGGGTCCACGCCATGGCTTCCTGATCCACCTGGGGAAAGGCAACCATAGCATCAGCCAGTTCACCCAAGGTATTACCATATTCCACACTTTATTTAGATCACTGCAAACATTCTTTTTCATGCTAAAATCTGTAATAATTGATGAGAGAAACTTTCCAACAGCAAGCTTATTCATAATGGCTTTATTATTTTTTAGTTCTGTTTATTATTTACTGCATCTGTGACAGCCTTAAACAGGAAAGGGGGTCTACTGGATAAACACTGAATAAAGGAGCGTGTTTGCTTTGGAGAGCCTACAGTCCAAATAACTGTGATTTGGACTGTCTGTCAGTGATAGAAATTTGGATAATAGAATTGGGCTGCACATGGTTCCGGATCTTTAGAGGCTGAGTGCCTTCTTTAAACAGTTTTATTTAGGAAATGCTATGGGAGTGGCCAAGCTATTATTAACTAATGCTCATACCACAGCTAGGGTATCAGTTGCTATACAGTCTGAGCACACTTAACTGTAAAAGCAAAATAATTTCCCAAACACAGGGAAATAATATATTATGAGAGCATTTGTTGCCTTAATTACACAAACCTTAACCACAAAGGTTTTTTGTGGTAAATTAAAAGGTAATACAAATGTTTTAAAATTATGGCAGTGGTACTTACTTTTTGCACGGAACTAAAATACTAGGTGGTATAAATAAGATGAAAACCACATGTGCCGTATGTTCTGAAAAAAAGCCTCAACACAAGGCTATGAAGTAACTTTAATTGAAAGGGAAGCATTAGCTATTCTCCAGAGAATTTTCCATGTTACTTTGCAATGAGTTAATAGCTGGTTAATTAAAAATGAAATGAGGTTTCTTGGAGCCTCCAGCGGCTGTGGAGTGAGCAGACAGCACAACTGCATGGAGACTCAAAATTAAAGGGGCCCAGACAGGCTGGGCTGTGTAGGTGGTAAGACTAGAAAGCTTGTAGTTGGCTGTATTTCATTTCACAGAGCCCATACTGATATGTATGCCATGTTAAAGTCTTGGCTGTAGCGATATTCTTGTCAGATACACCAAATCTTGCAGACAGGCCTGATGAACTTTTGAATGGTTGGGGTGCCCTAAGTTTTGCAGTGTTAAGTGCAAGAAAGAGGATGAGGAGGGACCAAACCATGTCTAAGTTTTGGGAACCACCACAGCTTCTTAAATGCAAGGCTTCAGCAGTGAGCTGTAAGTAGTATTAAGAGTACTGCTGTCGGAATAAGTGGGAAACGGAAGAGAATGGGAGTGAGCAAATAAACAATTATTATTTTTTTTAGTGGGTTTTCTATTACATTGGAGAATGTAGAATTATTGAGTGGGTGTTCCTTGAAAGCAGACCACTGCATAGCACAGTGATATCCCATTTTTATGAGGAGGGAGGGCACTCAGGATAGGTACATATTCCGTTCTTTTTTGTGCCATGTGGCCAGACATACATTTGTCGGATGACCAAAATGCACTTGGCTTTCAATTGGTAGTCGACCACGTTGCATGCTCACTGGCCTTCACGCAGCTTGTCTTAATATCCTGGGGCTGCCTGAGCTGGGTGAGAAGCATGCAACCCTTAGGAAAAATTGGGTTTAAAGCTAATGAGGATCCCCAGAAAGTGATACAACTTCACAGGTTTCCTGACAGTACTGACCTAAGCACTCTTAATTTGTGTTGAGTTGAAGAGTGTTTTTAAGAAATACACATTTCTTCAATAATTTTGTCTGTTGGCCTTTTTGAGGAAATACCTCTTGAGCATCTGTGTTATTTCTGTGGTATTTCTGCTCTCAACTTCCTAAGTCTCTTTTATAATGGTTTGTATTTTGTGAAGCAAACACATTAAAATGTCTTATATAAATGCAGGGCGAAGCACTTGAGGGAGAAGAGGTGTCTGGAAAGGCTGCATAAAAGGCAGAAAGCATCAAGCTCACACAGGGATAATACATCTGCTGAGGACAGGGAAAGAGAACTGGCTGGAAGTCTTAGAATAACCTGGGAGTGAAAGTCATGGATGAAGGGGCACTGTCTTTTCCTTTCCTTTTTCCTCAGATGCCCTCTTGTCTGTAGCTGCTTTGGGTATGGGAGAGGTTGTGAGTGGCAGGGAGACAAAAATTCTTGGCTGAACCTAGAAGGCTACAGTTTTGAGAAGTAATGTGAGACACACAGGTTTTAAGTAGATCAAGCTGCATACTCAAAACTCTGTGTACTTCACGGTTGGCCCTCACCTTGTGGCCCACTACCATTAATGTGCAAAGAACTGTCAAATCCAGAGTAGTGAATTTAGGTGTATTTCATGCTTATGCATGAAGACAAATAATTACCTAATGTTCAGGGCAGGAGTAAGCAAGACCCTCTTTTGTCATATTCTCAATGATCCTAATGTAAGTGCAAATTTGGCAGCCAGCCATGTGTAATAGTTTTGACTTTGGGATGTTCCTGTATTGACTATTGGATCTGCAGTCATAGACTTTCTTTTAATGTTGTAGTCTCCCCGCTTTTTAGGGGTCCTATCCTGCCATGTGGGGCAACCTTTTACAAAATGCTGAATAGTTCCAGTTTCATTAACATATGTGGATCCTGGTGGGGCTTGTAGAACATGGTTACAGTCTTCCAATTTATGTTGGAAGGGACCTCTGGAGGTCATTTGGTCCAACCCCTACTCGAAACTGGGCCAACTCTGAAGTTAGATGAGGCTGTTCAGGGTCACATGCAGATGAGTTTTGAAAGCTGCTCAATAGTTTGAGAAGTCCATCCTAATACTCTACCACCTGACACTCTTATTCCTTCGATTTGGGTCTGTGGTTGTATGAACAGGCAGCCTCGCTGCTTTGAGTGAGGTAACAATGATGAAACAAGACTCATTGTGTGCAAGCAGCTTGAGCGGTCTGTTTTTTCAGATAGACTGTAACTGAAAGAGGGCAGAGTGATTGTTTAGCACATAGCTTTCTGCCTTATGCTTGAGATTGCTTTTCAATATCTGCCCACAAAACTTGATATCAAGTGCTAGAAAGGAAATTAACCTAGCTTGCAAGGTAAGCTAAAAACCTCCAGTCAAAATGTGGTTGTGCAGAATATGGTATGTCCAGGAGATTTGTTGTGTATATTGTTCAGGAACAATCAGTGTGGGGCTTTCTAATTAGTATACATCAAATACTTCTGCCACAAGTACAGTAGGTAATCTTTTGCTCATGAGGCTTGTAGAGTTAATTGGGATTGCTCAGAGGGGGTATTAGAGTGCGGAAGAATTAACTTCTTGATAAAAGGTCCCCAAATTCTGCAAATAGTTGGTGCTTTTTATTCTTTTTTTATTTAATTGTTAAAATAATATGAAAGAGAGAGAGAGGGACAGGCAAGTGACAGTAATAAAATAAAATATTCTAAAATACATTAAACAGTTCCTGAGTTTATTCAAGTATATCTGTCACTTCATGTTACATCTCAAAGCAGCACTTTTAATTCATTATTATTTTTTTGTGCTTTATTTTTACAATCTGGTAACAGTAAATTCAGAGAAAGCTTAAAGAAAAATGCTTGCCATAGGGTAATTTCTAGTCTAGTGCTGTCCTAGGACAAGAATACACACAAAGAATATTGCGTATGCATAATCATACTGCACTCGTCTCTGCAAGCCAGGGCTGGAATTTATTCATAGCAGATATTCATTAAGATTAAGTAATTTGTTTAAAAGTTGGGAAACTCTGTTAGGAAACTGCCAGGTCTTTCACATTTAAAGAAGTTTAGTGGTATATAACAAGTGGGTAGCTGATGTTTGGTTAATGTTTTGAATGTACAAAGTGTGTCAGACCGCTGAGTGCTGTTTTGGGAGTCCCTGGTCCCACATGGGTAAGTTTGTGAGTAAGGGCCAGGACGTATCCCACAGCTCTGCAGGTGTGCTGAGGAGCCAGGAATAAGGGAAGGTATAGTGGAGAGTAAGGATCTGCTTTGGCAATAATATAGCTTGGTTGATGTCTCAGCACCCCCTGTAGCCTCCTGAGGACAAAGATATCTACATGGCTACTCCAGCCAAATATGCAGCTCTTTGCAAGCAATGGTATTATTCAGCATTCACCCCAATAATGCTTTTTATCTTCTTTTTCAGGCAAGGGTTTTCAGAAAGATGAATGGATTATGTTGTGAAGTGCATTTGTTTCTTAAAGAATTTCTATTAATATATATACTCTTTAATAACCACATCTGTTTTGCAGAATTTTAAATGGGAAATCAGTGCCCTGATCTAGTGGAGATTTTTTTTTTTTTAATAGAAAATTATGTTGGATGGATTTCAAAATTATGTTGGAGAATTCCGATATCACATTAATATTTAGCAGGCACTGTAGTTATAATGTAATGGATTATGCTTACAACTAGGCAAGTTTTACTATAACTAGCATAACCTAATCAACTGTAGAAGGAAAGCATAGAACTGTTCAAGTGACTCTGAACATGTTCTTAATGAAAAGAAAACTGATCATCCCTTTGCAGTTCTTTTGACAAAATTAAGATGTTTGGATGACAATAGCTTTTTTTTTTTTTTAATGAGGTGGTCCTGGTCCTGCAAACACTGGCTCAAGGGCTTATCTTTATATATTTTGGAACCATCGATTTTTATAAGGTTTTTATAAGATTTTTTATAAGGCATGAGCAGAGCTGAATACTTGTGGAAGTGTTTGCAGGATGAAAGAATTATTTGCTCCACTGGCATAAAGAGATCTTTGTTTGTGTCCTCTTTACAGCCCCATGAATTTTTGATCTTTAACTTTCAAACATTTATGGAAGTGATTCTTCAGTGACATATATTTATTAATAATGTTCTTAACTTGTTTTTCCTAGAAGATGTCTGGCTACTTTTGGAACTGAGAATTTTGAGGAGCTCTAACAAAAGTGCTTTTGGCTTCTTTTTATTAATGCATATGCCATAACATGGGAGGAGAACTTGGGTGGTACATGAGCTCCACTTTAATGCTATTAATTTCTGACACTTTTTCTTAACAAAAGCATCAGATGTGGATTTTTACCAACAGCAGTCTTTCAAAGAAAGTGACAAAAATTAGTTTTTGTGTAGTTCATGTTTCTCATCACTGCTCAAGGAAACAGAAAACACAGTATTAATAAATTATTTTTTTTACCTTTTACATACTTTATTGCAACTGATGATTCAAAATTGTGCATTGATTTTTTTCTTACTGAAGTCTTGTCTGTCTACTTTAATTGCATCTGTTTGGGTTCTTGAAACCGTCAATCACTGTAAGCATTTGGGCACTATTTATGAGAGTTCATATAGATTATATACCATATCCTTTGAAAACATGCTGATAGGAAGGATGGTCTGGTGGAGAGGGCATTTTTGTGGGGGGACTAAAGAGTTTGAGATGTCTCTACTGTAGAACGTGCAGAGATATCCTATCATAGAGGTAGACCACATGCCAGGAGTAATCTAGTTCTACAGATGGGGTGGAGGGGTCGTGTGGACTAATTTTTCTTGCTTCTTCAATGGAGGGTTGAACTTAATACAGAAAATACCTTGGGTTTTGCTCCCGTTTCAGCCACAGACTTTCTGTGATGTCTACAGTACTTCTCAGGATGAAGAATAATACAATCAATATCTTAGTGGAGATACACCTCAGTTTAAGAAAATACACCACTAAAAATATGAAATAGTTCTGACTCTTAAGCCCATGGTTTTACATTTCCTTTTGGTTCTTTTTGTAAATACATCTTAAAAGAAAGAGGGCACTGGGGAGGGGGAAGTAAAGTGAGGGAGGATGAGTGGTGTCTGTAAAACTTCAACGCTGTTAACACTGAAATTCCTGAGCTCTGCTGGAGAAGCTTGACCTCTCTCTGTTGAAGCTAAACTATTTAATACATGCCTAGTTTTTCTATAAAAACAGTTTCCTACCTTCAGCATTTAAAATAAAATATTTTTTTCTTGACTCTTTCCAGCTGATATTGACGATATGAAGATATGTTATGTTTTACGAGGGGGTGACAATGCCACCAGTGACATTTTTCATTTCATGGTTGAAGACGGTGGTGAGTACTCATAAGATCTGTGCTTTTGTTGTTTTTGAAAGAGAAGGAGTTTAAGTATACTTTGGGAATTTAAGAACATTGAATTTAATTGAGGGAAGTCCATGTTACCTCCTGGAATATGATTTTTGTTATGACTTTCCCATATTGTGGACTATTTCTGGTGATTACAAAGAGAGGTGTTGAAAAAATGGTAATTGCATCTAATGAAAAACAGCCTACTCTAGCAAGAAAGTGAAATTCTCTAAGTCTACTCAGATACCTGGGCTTTCTTTAGTTTACCTTTGTATTCCCTGTCCAGGCTCTTTACCCATAAATTCTTATAAGCCTTTTATATTAAGAAAATTTCTAAATTTTTATTTACAGTTACAGTTCCCTACCTCTTTCAAGGTTCGAGCTGTAAGACTATTGATACGGATGCATTGTCTCTGATGTACATGTTGCGTAGAGTTCAAGTTCTGATTCTACCTACTTAATATAACAGAATCCTCAGTCCTCAAAGATCTTTGTCAGGTGACTGATGTGAATTCATTTGACTAATATTATTTTGTATGATTGTGGAGGAATCAAAAGGAAAGAATGAAACCAAATTGAGAATACTGGCATATACTCATTCAGAAAAAAAAATGTAGGGTTTTTTTTGTTTGTTTTTAAAGAACAAAGAAAGAACAGTTTAAGGGGTAAACAAAACACATTAGCAAGCCTCTTTTTTCTTTTTCTTTTTTTTTTTCTCTTCATCCAAAATCTGTACTTAATGTGGATATTCCTGAATGTAGATATTTCTGTGCGTGGTAACAGATTTCTAGATTATGTTACTTTAATAGCTTTTTTAATATGTGAAACATAGCTCTAAGAGTAATTAGCAATGAATTTATTAGTTTATTTAATAACATGCTACTTAGAAAAAATGCTGCAAGTTAGCTTATTTCATCTCGTGTACTCAGCTTGTGTTACTTCTTCACAAGAAGCACAGCCAATTAACAGTATTAAGATCAATGAACAGGGTTTTGTCCTGTCTGTCACTGATTGAACAGTTTTGTCACCATTTACCATTGGTGGGAGTGGGATATTATAGCATGTTCTCCTGTTCATTGTGCTGGACAAGCACAGAAGAGACAGTACCTCTAGAGACTTTTGAAAATGTCTTTGCAAATCTTTGCTACTTCAGAGAACAAGTAGTGAGACAAGAGTTTGTAATGCTTGGCTTATTTTCCTTAAATGTTTTCTTTCAACTGAGATACAGGTTAGAGGAATTTAAAGCCAAGTAAAGATAATGGAGCATAGGGTGCTATATTATCTTAGTGATACCATCATTTTCTTATGACAGGTGTCACCACATGGTGACATTGTTCATGATTTTCAAGTTATTCTTCTAGTAGGTGAACAAATACTCAGTCTTGAGACAGTTCAAGGTTTCATGTGATGGGAGTAATTAAAGCTGAAGAAAGTTTGCTCTCGGAGAACTGATTAACATCAGTTCTTAAAACTGAGTTGCTCCTTGAGAACCCGACGTTTGTGAGACTTCTCTCCATGCTATTTGAATACTTTATTACTGCTTAGTATCGTAGAATCATTTTGGTTGGAAAAGACCTCTTTCAAGTGGCAAATGTGTAGTTAAAGCAAATTGCACTTAATATATTCCGACTCTATACCATGGACTTTTCTTTCATTGGAAAGCTTGCCTGTCACATCTGTTTTTACTTGGCAGAGTTGTAACAGCCTGTCAATTGCAACAGCATGCTATTTTTCATAATACAAAGAATCATTATGATAACAAGATACTTGCTGATTTTTTAGAGCCTTTGGAAATGTGACAAAGTTATCATCTTGCAGACTCCTTAGCTAGATGGTAAGATGGTCTTTGCTTTCCTGAGGCTATTTGTTGACACAGTGAAAATTGAGTTGTGTTCCATTTCAGAGCATTTCTGATTTTCTGCTTAACTGAAGATGGTAAAACTGCATTTAAAAGGGATGAAGTTGTGATCAGAACATTAATATTTGTCTGTCTGAAATAACTCATTTATTAGCAGCATCTTTAGAATCTCTAACAGGGGTGAAAAATCTAACAACTTAATCTAGCTATATTTCTGCCCTCTTCAGAAACACATCAAAGCCAGTGTTTTGCAGGTCAGGTATATTTTGGCATAATTTCAGTGGTACCAAGACTATTGTTTTAGTGGTTTTGACTCCAGATCACTCTAGGAGACTAAACACAAGGTCCGAGTGAAAGATGCAGCACAGGCTACCAACATCTGCAGTAGAATGACACGGTTCAGACTTCTGTCTCCTTTGTCAGGAATTTTGCAGTATTAACAAGTTTGTGATGGCTACCACACAGCGCCTAATGCTGTAAATGAAATAAGTGGGACTTCACATAAGGTGAATTGTGCTGTAGTCCATAAGTGGTCCCGTTGAAATCAGGAGAGGTTTCAAAATTTGTTTCAGTGAATGAGTATTTGTTCGTATCGTTCAGCTAATGTTATTTTGAATAAGTAAGTAAAAAAAAAAAAAA